>JAMOIN010001104.1:0-20773 GCA_024666655.1 Dascyllus trimaculatus
TATAATAACACAAAATAAAACATTAACAAATAAATGCTGATGTATTATCTTGTCATGAAGTCACTCGGCAGTTTATTAAGTAGTTCGGATTAATGTTACAAGCTGCACCACTGAAGTAATTTCTACTCAATAATGCATCAATAATAACAAGGCAATGATAAAATAAAAGTTCAGTGTTTTTTACTGAAGCTCCTTAATTCTTAAATAGACTGTTTTGCAAAATGAGTACATTTAGTGTTGATATATTAAAGATACACATATACCAATGCAAATATATAAAGTTTTGTACGTTTACTTGCATGACTTTTACTTATAATGGAGTATTTTTGTATGACTGAAGTAGAAGTTGTGACTTTTCCTTCCACCTCTGCAGTGAGAATCAGGTCGAGGTTCAGATTCGGTCGGTGGCCTGGGAACACATTACAGCGGCGACGGTCCTCACAAGGATAGGAGAACAGGCGTGTGCGTTTGGGCCTCCAGGAATAAATTGAAGCCAGAAGTGAAGCTGCGTTCGGAGCCAAGCTAGCATCCAGCGCCCCGCCCTCAAGGGCTCATGGGAAATCTAAGCAGTCCTCGCTGCCCGGAGGAGGCCCTCCCTATCACAACCGCCGGTTTGTTCAACGCAAACACACACAAACACACACATGATAATTGCGTGTTCTGTGTTTGGAGGCCGTCACTCCCAAAACAATGTTAGTTCGATCAGTTTAAAGGAAAAGTCCCACATTTTGGAAGCTGTTCCTGTTTTTGCTTAGATGTTCAGATTAGTGCAGTACAGAGAGCCAGCAGCCTGTTAGCGTAGCTTAGCATAAAGACTGGAAGCAAAGGGGAACTGCTAGCCTGGCACCGGGAGGTCTCACTGTAGCGCTATGATTTGGTCAAGAAATGAAAATAAAAGTAAAGTCTTATAAAGGGTTTCCATTTAAATATTCTTTTTAATGATGCCATATGAGTCACATGGAGAACACAAAGATTCCTACATGTTGATGATGATGCCACCACCTTACAAATTCTAAAAATATACTGTATTTATATGTATTCCTGCTGTTTTGCCTGGGAAAATAAAGGTTAAATGACACACATATTATATACTGTATTCTAAGTACATTATATACTTGTATACATTTAACTATCAAATATAGGACAACTACAATACCCATGAGCCTCAGCTGCCAGTCACAGCTGCAGTAAATTCAATGAACTTCATCAACATAGGCAGATTTCTTGTCTGTTAAATTCCCCAATAATAAAATATTATAGTGGAATTTAGCATTTTTTTCTATCATGTGACATAAAGTTTTCTAATTTCAGGTTAATGTAGCTTAAAATTAGGGCTGTCAACTATATTTCTGTCGATAATCAAACATTTTACCAATTAGTCAATAAATCTAAATGATTACAACAACAAAAAAAGCTGAACTGATCATTTCTCCTATGTTTCTTCTGTTTTTACAAACTATATGTCATTGTACGAAATGTAAACAAAGATTTATTCTTACATTATTATTTTTTTTATTATTTATAGTGTTCTATTTATATTAATAAAGTGCTGAACTGTAGCGATAAACAAGAAAGTTTAACATTATAAAGCAAATTTAAAAAGAGGACTTATTATTTGAGTCAGCAGTGCAGCTTTGAAAGAAAATTTAATGAAATAAAAGTAAAATAAATGCTTTAGTTAAGAATATTGATGCATTTTCAGCATTAATACAGTTGATTATTACTTTACTAGTCTTGACAGCTCTATTTAAAAATTCTAGTTTTTATTTTCAGCATTAAGAACTGCAGGAACTACAAACATGTTGTTAATGGCTTTACTCAACTTACTTAATTGATAATATAATAGCTGACTTCCCAGCATGCATTTCTGGAGACTTCTCTAGTTTGTTTTTGTAGACAGACACCCGCCGATCGTCTTTAATACATGTTAAATTAAACAAGCTGCTGTTTTGTTGATTCTCTACATAATATTAAAAATAAAATCTAGTTCGGAATTACATTATTTAAAATGAATTACAGTTAATTTTCTCAGGTGGATGTTTTATTGTGTCACATAAATCACCAAATAAATCTAATTTAAGCCTAAAAAACAACATCTGCTTTGTCAAAACTACAAAATTATTAATAAAGCATGAAAACTATTTTTTTAAAAATGTAATATTTGAGAAGCTGCAACCTTTAAATGTCATTTTTAACAACACAATAACAAAAAGTTGTCAATTTTAATATTTTAATGGCTAAAGTTGAAACTAAAAACAACTACTAAAAACAACTAAAAACACTGAAAACATTAGTTCAGCACCTCTTACATTTACACATTTAACTTCTTGTCTTTCTACGGACGTTTTTCATAATAAATGGATTACAGTTAATTTTCTCCGTTGCATGTTTTGTCGTGTCGCATGAATTACCAAATAAATCTAAAGCAAGCACAAAAAATTGCAAAATTATTAATAAAACATGAAAATTATTTCAAAAAAGTAAAACTAAAAAATCAGAAGAGCCTCATGTTTGAGAAGCTGCAACCATTAAATGTCATTTTTGTCCAAACACAATAAAAAAAATGTCAATTTTAATATTTTAATTAACTAATTGACTAAATTTCAAAACCATAAATTCTCTAATATTAAGAATAATAACTCACCACGATGAAGATGTTAAATAATTTCAGTCCCTCTCATGTTTACAGGTTCAACTTCTTGTCAAGATTTTCATAATAAAAGAATTACAGTTCATTTTTTTCAATTTCATGTTATATCGTGTCTCATAAATCACCAAATAAATCTAATGTAAGCATAAAAACCAACATCTGCTTTGTCAAAACTACAAAATTATTACTAAAAATCTAAAAGAAATGAAAAGAAAATCAGAAAAACCACAAATTTGAGAAGCTGCAGCCATTAAATGTCGGTTTTGTCCAAAAACAATAACAAAAAGTGTCAATTTTAATATTTTAATTAACTAATTGACTAAATTTTGAAACCATAAATTCTCTAATATTAAAAATAATAACTCACCATGATGAAGATATTCGTTAATTTCAGTCCTTTTTATGTTTACAGGTTCAACTTCTTGTCAAGATTTTCATAATAAAAGAATTACAGTTCATTTTTTAAAATATCATGTTATATCGTGTAACATAAAACACCAAATAAGCATAAAAAAAAGAACATCTGCTTTGACAAAACTTAAAAAATTATTACTAAAAATCTAAAAGAAATGAAAAGAAAATCAGAAAAGGCTCAGATTTGAGAAGCTGAAACTATTAAATGTCGATTTATCCAAACACAACAACAATAACAACTGGTTGATTTTAATATTTAAATGGACAAATTATGAAACCACAGATTCTCTAAATCCCTTTCTTTCTTTAGGCCTTCTAAGGAGCCACCAAGGTGCCTTTTTCGTGCTACGAATGATTTGTTATTTCACGTATAATCATATTTTACTCTGCAGTGACTTCATGCTTGTGTTTCTCTATATGCTGACGACTCGCCCCTGTTCGCGCGACACACTTTTCCCTCTGTTCACTTCGGTTTCTGCTGAATAAATCTTCCCGTCAGCACACAAACAGACAGTTCCTTTCAGTGCCAGTCTCAGTCTTCTCCGGCGTCTTAAAGGGAGCCAAGAAACCGGCGTCTGTGCGGCCATTCGTCGGATACACTCGGCCTTTGTCAGCCATGAGATAATAGCTGCTTTTAAACACGCTAAGCGACAGAGCATTTACTCAAGTGATGCACTTTAAAAACAACAGACAACAGCTCGTTCATCTGACAGCTGCTGGTTATTTCCATTTAAAAGCATATAAGAGATGCTCTTTTGCAGATTAAAACACATTTTAATGACTGATTAACCATTATAATAATATTGTACTCTATTTTTTAATCATTTCTGTAGACTGGACTGTTGTGAGAAGGTGCTGCTACCACATATTTAGTAATTTAAGGATAATAATAAGAGATCAATAATAAGAGATTTACCTCAACATCAACTCATTTACCTCAGAATGCTGTTTAGATTATTACTGTGTCACATATACATTTAAAAAAAAGCCAACTTGTGGATCTGTGACTGCTCAAGACATAAAAAAGAGCCTATAATAAATAATAAATCAGGCAAAATCACAAATTAACGAAGCAAAAATGTACAAAAACCATCCAGATATGTGTATTTAAATCAGATAAATCAACTTTAACTGATCAAAAATACTACAAACAAACAAAAATACCACACTGGACTGAAAAATAAAAACACAACATAACTAGTAACTAATACACAAAAGCAGTATTAGTTAAAAGAATATACTTCTACTAGTAATATTCATCATATCTGAACAGCTTTGACTGTTAATTCGATCCTTTAATAATTCAGTCCTTTGATACCATAACTTGTGTAACAGTCTAACATCTGTGTACTTTTACTACTGATACTTCAACTACATGAAGCTGGTAATACTTGTGTAGTTTTACTCTCAGTACTTTAATTACTTTAGGCCGACAACACTCAGGTACTTTTACTGCCGAAGCCTGAACTATATGAAGCTGTTTACTGTCGTTAACGATACTTCAAATACATGAAGCTGGTAACGTTTGTGTACTTTTACTGCTGATACTTCAACTACTTGAAGTTGGTAATACTTGACAGTTTAGTTACATGAAGCTGACATTGTGAGTGTACCTCCTGATACTTTAACTACATGAAGCCGATGATACTTGTGTACTTTTACTGCTGATACTTTAATTACAATAAGCTGATAATACCTGTGTACTTTTACTACAGATATTGTAGTTATAGGAAGCTGACAATACTTGTGTACTGTCACTGATGATACCTGAACTACATGAAACTGATAATACTCGTGTACTTATACTACTCATACTGCAAAGTTGAGAATATTTGTGTACTTTTACTACTCATACTTCAGCTCCATGAAGTAGGTAATACTTGTGTACTGTTACTACAAAAGCTTACAGAACATGTACTTTTACAACTTACCGGTATATTAAACTACATGAACCTGGTAATACTTGTGTATTTTTACTACAGAAGCTTATAAGACATGTACTTTTACTGCTGATACTTTAACTACACAAAGCTAGTAATACTTGTGTATTTTTACTACAAAAGCTTATAAGACATGTACTTTTTCTGCTGATACTTTAACAAAGCTGGTAATACTTGTGTATTTTTACTACTGCTGATTTAACGACATGAAGCTGATAGTACTTGTGTACTGTTACTTCTGATACCTCAACTCTACAACGTACGTAATACTTGTGTACTTTTACTACTTATTTTTTAACTACATGAAGCTGATAATACTTGTGTACTTTTACTACTCATACTTCAGCTCCATTAAGTAGGTAATACTTGCGTACTTTTACTACTAATATCTTAACTACATGAAGCTGATAATACTTGTGTACTTTTACTACTCATACTTCAACTCCATGAAGTAGGTAATACTTGTGTACTGTTACTACAGTAGCTTATAGAACATGTACTTTTACTGCTGATACTAAACTACACAAACCTGGTAATACTTGAGTATTTTTTTACTACAAAAGCTTATACAACATGTACTTTTCCTGCTGATACTTTAACTACACAAAGCTGGTAATACTTGTGTATTTTTACTACTGCTGCTTTAACTACATGAAGCTGATAGTACTTGTGTACTTTTACTGCTATTTAACCACACTGAGTACTTTTACAGCTGCATTAAACTTCTTCACATTAAATAATACCTGAAAACGTGACTTTTTCTCGTCCTGTAGTACTTTTACTTCGTTGTACTGCTACTTTTACTTCGATAAAGGGTCTGAGAAGTTTTTCCAAAACAGAGCGTCCCCCCTCCATCATCCCTCCGCTCGGCCCTCACAGCTCCGCAAACACCCCGAGGAACAGAGCGCAGAAGCCCGGAGATCAGGCTGCACTCACCGGCTGCGAGCAGGACGAGGGTCCCGGTCCAGAAGCACCGAGCCATCATCACGGGGGGAGCCGGAGGAAGACAGCGGCGCTCGGTCAGTCGTTGTGTCGGTGTGTCGGTGTGGAGCCCCGGTACCAGCGGACAGCAGAGGGACTCCAGATGTTTTTCATCCAGATGTGGCTTCGCCCCGCCTCCTCCTACTGCTGCTGCTGCTCCACATGTGAGACACACAGCGGTGGAGGCAGAACTCACATCTCATTTTAATTTAAACATAGAAAACAAAATATATTGATTTAATGTTTGGTCTTACTTTCTATTAATTTTTAGAATAATTTTTTATTGACAGAAAAATCAGAGTGAGCTAATAAATAGGTTTGGGGGGATTTATTGTTTATTTATTTATTATTAATCGGTTTAATTTATATTATTTTATTTTTTACATTTTGACAGCCAGGAAAACAGATGAAACACACAAATATATTGTATTTTTTATGAATAGATTTTATTTTTATTGTCTCATTTTTAAAATTGATTTTAGAGTTACATGTTTATAAACTAAGAAATGAGCTGCAGAATTTTATTTCGATAATATATTATTATTTTATATCACAGTTTACATGTGTACAGACTTAAACTGTGATTTAAAGAAGCAACCATTTTAATGTACTTTTTAAAATTTTAGTACTCTTTTTACATCTTTTTTTTTCTGCAATAAATTGCCACAGACTTTATGATTTTTACTATGTGATGCTGTTCACATAATAATGCAGATGGATATTATTATAAGTGCTGATGGAGGAAGGTTAAACAACAGTTTCACACCTGCACTGATCTGCAAAGTGTCACGAATAGAAGAGGAAAATGAAGAAGAGGAAGGAGAAGAAAGAAGCTTTTACTCTGATAAAAAAAACAAACAAATGGGAAATGAAAGTAAACAAGATGAAAGAAGATGATGATCAAAAAAGGGAAAGAATAAGACGATGAAAACAAAGCAGAAGAAACAGATGAAGAAGATGATGAAGAGAAATATGATGAAGATAGTGAGGAAAAAAAAGAAGATGAGAAGAAAACGAAAAGTAAAAAGAGGAGGAAGATGAGCAAGAATAAAGAAGCAAAAGCAGCAACAGAAAAAGGCGATGATGATGATGAAGAACAAAAGAGTCAGAGGCAGAAAAAACAAAGAAGAGGAAGAAGAAGCTTCTGTCACACCTGATAGATGTGAAAAAGAAGAGGAAAAAAGGAGAGAAGATGAAGGAGAAGCTTTTATTTTGATAAAATTAAGCTATAGAATATGAAGCTTTTATTCTGAAAGGCCAGTGTTGTTTCCGCTGAAGGAGCAGATATCAGATAAAAACTCTGCAGATTAAAAAGTTGCTGTTTTTGGTTGAAATAAACTTTAAAACATAAAAACAACAGCAGCGTAAGTTGACCGGAAGTGGTTAATGTGACTGACAGTAACCGATAAACCGAATAACCGGGGATCAGAGCAGCTTAGCAGCCGCCGGAGAGACGCTGTCAGCGGATCTCTGCTGGACTCTGACCCCCGGAGCTCTGGAGGACTGAAGCCGCGTCTCTTAGCCGGAGCTCCGTCAGTGTGACCATGAAGAGGAGGCTGCTGCTGGTGTCCAACTCCACCCTGCACGGCAGCGGGTACCTGGACCACTGTCAGCAGCAGATATCCAGCTTCTTCGGAAAGTAAGATTTACTGCAGAGAAAGTTGACAGGAAGCGCCTTAGACAAGAAACGAACTCCATTTAAAATCCGAACATTTTATACTTTTCAAGCTAGTCAGCTAATGGTGAAAGATCAGTAAACATGTTTGATGAAGATTTGCTAATTATTAGTCGTGTGGTAAAGTTCGGCGTGCAGCAATACTTTCATTTTTAAAGAAAATTCATTTAAATGGCTGAATTAATGTTGTTTAAACCTAGTTTTTTAATGCGAAATGGCCATTAAAACGCCAGATTTGTCAATGGAGTTTGGTGCGAGAAACTTGCAAGCATGCAAGTTAAACTTAGACAATGTTAAAAAATGATTCAAAACGAGAAACTGAGTCAGCATTCGTCTAATAGTGGAACTGAAAGTAGACAAGACAGCGCAGGTTCAGGAAATGGCGAATTCGGTAGGGAAAATGCGTAATTTTACATTGCTGCAATATTCACAAAACAAGCTTGTCTCTGTGAACATGTTTGATAATGCTTCGTGAAATACTGGTAATGTTGTAGAATTCGGCACAAAAATATCAGCTCATTGTGGATAATTTAATCTAAAAAGTTGCACGAAATCCAGCTGTAGACTTTTATAATAAGGCCAAAATGGTCACTAAAATGCTAAGTTTTTAAATGGAGTTTGGTTCGCAAAGACTTAAGTGTGCTGCTATGTAAAAAGCATGCTGTTTATTATTATGTAATGTTTTAGACACTGTGAGAAGTTCATCTTAAGTAGAAGATACACCAGGAGATCAGGAAATTATGTCCTATTCTTAGAAAACTAATAGCAAACTCAATTTGAAAACCCAAAGAATTTAATATTATCCTTTCCCTCAGGAAACATACTCATTTCTGTAAACATTTTTAAAAATAATTTCGAATTAAAAGTCATACAGTAAAATTCGGCAAACAAGCAGCAGCTTATTATTGATGATATCATCTTAAAAAATTGCTCAAAGTCCAGTTGTAGACGTTTATAATAAGGCCACAATGGGCACTAAAACGCCAGATTTTTACATGGAGTTTGGTTTGGAGATGTAAAAAGTGTGACATTTATATTATGCTGCAGATAAAATCTATAATACCAAACAAACACGTCTCTGTGAGCATGAATAATAATCCAGTGTACCTCAAAATTGTACTTCAGTGTATTAGTTGTGTTGCCATGTCGTATAAGGTTTGTTTTAATTGCTGAACAACCAATAAACACCAACAGACAAGTCATTAAAGTGGCGATTCTTACAGCTGGAATCAGCATCAACGCTTACATAACGAAATCTGTCTTGCCTTTATATTGAATCTGTGATATTAATTTATTATTTGCGGGGGGTTTTTGTGTTTCAGAGATGTGAAGAAGGTGCTGTTTGTTCCTTACGCTCTCCATGACAGAGACGCCTACACCAAGACAGCCAGGGACAAGTTCAAGTCTCTCGGTGGGTTTCTGGGGTTTCATTTGGTCTCATAAACATCTGTCCTCTAGTGTCATGTTTATACAGGGTTATGTAATTATATGGCTCCCATGCATTTCTTCATTTTCTATAAATATATTATTTTAATCCTGTTTACTTTTGACTATGTCTAAGCATCGTTCTGTAGATGTCGGAGTTATTTTCTTGTATTTTTTGTACATATTTGTCTTTTTTTCGCATTGACTTTGTCCTTACATGTGTTTTCTTAGTGTTTTCTGTGCTTTTCTTTATGAATTCTTCTTTGTTTTCTTTTTTCTTTCTTTATGTATTTTTTTTTTGTATATTTTCAGTGTATTTCTGTGTATTTTTGTTGTGTTTTCTTCCTTTATTGTCTTTGTTTTCTTTATAATGTATGATTATTTTGGGTTTTTCTCTTTTAGCGCATTTCTTTATATTTTTATAATTTTTTGTGCATTTTCCTTGTTTTGTTTTTGGGTTTTTTAAGTGTCTTTATGAGTGTTTTCTTCATGTATTTCACTGTAGTTTTTTGTATGTATTTTTGTATGTCTTTGTTTGTTTTCTCTGTTTATTGTTTATTTTTTTCCTCTATGTCTCTGTGTGTGTATTCTTTGTTTCTGTGTGTTTTTAATGACTGTATTTTTGTGTATTTTATCCCTCTTACTATATGTTTTTCTGTTGCGTTTTCTTCATTTATTTTCTTCATGTATTTGTGTGTATTTTTAAGGTTTATTTTAGGGATTTATTTTATATTTTATTTAGATTTATTTTTTTTATATTTTTATTTATTTAATTTATTTTTAGGGATTATTTTGGATTTTTCTTTTTTAGTGTATTTCTGTGTATTTTCTTATTTTTTGTGCATTAACTTTGCATTTCTTTGTATTTTTGTTGTTTTTTTGTGCATTTTTTTAGTTTTTTCTCCCCAATTTCTTTATGTGTGCTACTTTCATGTATTTCAATGCAGGGTTTTTTTTTGCAATTTGTCCTTTTGTGTATTTTTTGTATGTCTTTCTATATATTTTCTCATTTATTCTCTATGTATTTGCATTTTTTGCTTTGTGTTTCCTCTGTTTATTATGAGTTTTTTAATCAGTGTCTTTCTGCATATTTGTGAGTCAATGAGACGGCCTCAGCTGAATCTAAACAGTGAACTCTCTGCACTGACTGATGTTTGTCTGCAGGTTATGAAGTCAGCAGCATCCACGAGGCCTCGGATCCCATCGACGCCGTCCGGAAGGCTGAAGGCATTTTCATAGGTGAGAAACTGAGAGAGCGAAGCAGCAGCGAGGAAGGACTCCTCCTCAGCTCCAGTCTCGACCTCCTTCCATCCTCTTCACCGTCCTTTCTGGACACTGACAGGAGCTTCTGTTTTCAGGAGGAGGAAACACTTTCCGGCTGCTGAAGAGTCTCTATGACAACAAGGTGGTGACGGAGATCAGGAGGAGGGTGATGGAGGTGAAGCACAGTTCGTACTAAACACAGATATGATTGAATTTGTTCTCTCTCGTCTTGGATTTTAGCTTCTCTGAAATGTAGATTTGCTGTTTTTTAAGTCACATTTAACTATAAACTGCTGCAGAAGTCCATTTAGAAAACAGAGGTTTTTGTACTGATGCAAGTTAAAGCAGCAGTAGTAAAAGTACACAAGTATTACCAGCTTTGTGTAAAGTATCAGCAGTAAAAGTACATGTCCTATAAGCTTTTGTAGTAAAAGTACACAAGTATTACCAGGTTCGTGTAGTTTAGTATCAAATGTAAAAGTACATGTTCTGTAAGCTTTTGTAGTAACAGTACACAAGTATTGTCAGCTTCATGTAGTTTAAGTATGAGTAGTAAAAGTACACAAGTATTATCAGAGTCGTGTAGTTAAAGTATCAGCAGTAAAAGTACATGTTCTGTAAGCTACTATAGTAACAGTACACAAGTATTATCAGCATCATGTAGTTAAAATATAAGCAGTAAAAGTACGTAAGTGTTACCTACGTCGTAGAGTTGAAGTATAAGCAGTAAAAGTACACAGATGTGGTGTACTCCTTGGTTCTGTGTGTTTCCAGGACGGCGTCCCCTACATGGGCTCCAGCGCCGGAACCAACGTGGCCACGATCAGCATCAACACCACCAACGACATGCCCATCGTCTACCCGCCGTCCTTCACCGCCATCGGCCTCGTTCCCTTCAACATCAACCCTCACTACCTGGACGCCGACCCGACCAGCCGCCACATGGGGGTGAGTAGGAAGACCTCATTACTAAAGGGTTTGTTCTTTAGTTTGTCTGTTTAGGATTTAATTAAACCTCCACTACACTGGATTCTACTCATGCTAATGTGATTTTTACCACTGATAACTTGTATTTCTACTTCATTTTGATTTTAAATGCAGGACTTTTACTTGACAGGGTGGATTTTTCAGAAGCTACATTATTTGTACTTTAAAATAGACTTTATCTTTAAAAAAAATACTACATTTATCAGAAACAAACTGCAGAACTTCACACAGTTATGGTTTAATTTCCAGCTCTCTGTGTTTCCTTCATATATTTCAATCAGTTTTATTTCTGTTTTATTTTGTAGATATACTTTCAGTGTCTTTCTGTGTAATTTCTTACTTTTTGTGTTTTATTTTTATTGTCTTTGTGTCTTTTTCTCTATTTTTTCATGTATTCAGTGTTTTTTCTGTGTACTTTTGTGTATTTTATAAGTATATTTCTGTGTATTTTGCTGTTTTTTGTGTTTTATTCTCGTTGTCTTTGTGTGTTGTTGTTGTTTTTGGTCTTTTTGTGTGTTTTTTCACCTACTTCAGTGTCATTTTTTTGTACTTTAGTATTTTTTTTTCTGTTTCTTTCTGTGTATTTTCCTAGTTTTCTGTATTTATTTGCTGTTGTTTGTGTTTTTTAATCAGTGTCTTTCTGTGTATTTGTGTTCAGGTAGTTTAGTTTTGTGGTGTTTGTTGTTTAGTGTCTCTATGTTGTGCTCATTTAAACTTCCACTACACAAGATTTCAGTAATGAGAATCTGATTTTCACCATTGATAAGTAAAACCCACGCAGCTGATGCCGTTTATTTTTAAGTGACTTTAAATGCAGGACTTTTACTTGACTTGAGTATTTTATTTGTGCTTTACCCCAAACTGTAAACCCGCTGCTGGGTTTTAGAGGAACTTCATCTGACACCATTCATCAGCCAGAAGCTACAAAACTTCACACAGGAATAATTGGATTTTCAGCTTTCCGACAGTCCTTGAACGACTCTCGTGTGATTTGCTGTTCAGTCACAAAAACCAACTAAATCTGAGGCTGATATTGTGACAGTTCACTAAAATCACTTTACTCTACGTGAACAGTTTGCAGCACCTTCTATAGCAAACTAAGAATTCTGCTGCTTAGCTTCGATTGATTCAGCTTTCTTAGAGTTTCAACTTTCCAACGGTCCTTGAACTACTCACCAAAATCCATCCATCCATTATCTATACACCTATTAATCCTCTGTAGGGTCGTGAAGGTCCTGGAGTCTATCCCATTCGACTCAGGGCAAAGGCAGGGGACACCCTGAACAGGTCACCAGTCTATCGCAGGGCTACATATAGAGACAAAAAACCAAGCACACTCTCATTCACACCTACGGACAATTTAGAATAATCAGTTAACCTCAGTATGTTTTTGGACTGTGGGAGTGTTACGAGCTTCTAGAGGTAGCTGAGTGCAACAAGTGGGGGCTCGTCCGGGATCTTAAATGGCTGGAGAACCCGGTGAGAACCCACGCTGCACAGGGAGAACATGCAAACTCCACACAGAAAGATCCCAGGCGTCCTAACCGGGGCGTGAACCGGGGATCTTCTAGCTGTGAGGCGACGCTGCTAACCACCAAGCCACCGTGCAGCCCCCTCACCAAACGCAAGCCTACAATTGTGATATTTCAGAAAAATCTCTTTGTTCTTCACCTATTATTTAAAAATCTGCGGGAGAGAATCGTCAGATTTTCAACTTTCTTTAGTACGATTAGTCATTCAGTCAAAAAAATTCACTGAATCATTTTTTAAAACTTAAACAATTTTCACTGCACGGTGGCTCGGTTGTTAGCAGCGTCGCCTCACAGCTAGAAGATCCCCGGTCATTTTAGATCCCGGACAAGCCCCCACTTGTTGCACTCAGCTAACTCTAGAGCAGAGGTGTCCAATCCTGGTCCTCGAGGGCCACTATCCTGCATGTTTTACATGTTTCCCTCTTCCAGCACACCTGATTCAAATGATCAGCTCATCATCAAGCTCTGCAGAAGCCTGATAACGATCCTGATCATTTGAATCAGGTGTGTCGGAAGAGGGAAACATGTAAAACATGCAGGATAGTGACCCTCGAGGACCAGGATTGGACACCCCTGCTCTAAAGGCTCGTAACACTCCCACAGTCCAAAAACATACTGAGGTTAATTGATGATTCTAAATTGTCCGTAGGTGTGAATGAGTGTGTGCTTGGTCGTATGTCTATGTGTAGCCCTGTGATAGACTGGTGACCTGTCCAGGGTGTCCCCTGCCTTCGCCCGAGTCCACTGGGATAGACTCCAGTCCCCCCGCGACCCTACAGAGGATTAAGTGGTGTATAGATAAAGGACGTATGGAATTTTCACTGAACAGATTCTGTAAAAAACAAAAAATTCTGCATTACTTGGCGCAACCGTGAAGCTATAAGTGACTCAGCTGTGAGCAACAGTCACATGACAAAAATTCAGGGACTCTAAACTGTTTTTTTAAAATTTTCCAAAAAATAAAAAAAAATCAAATCTAACTTATTTTTTTCTCTTTTTTAAGATTTATATCATTCGTACTGTGCAGTGCTGCATTTCTGGGTTCCCTCTACTTCTAGTCCTGGTTGTTCTGTTTCCATAGAGGTGCAGGACTTTATACTGCAGAGAAAAATGAGCCCACAGTGAATAAAAATGTGACCGGAGCTAAAAAAAAAACAACCCAGAAACTCCTGGAGGCTCAGACGGTTGGATACTGGTTGCTAAAGTGTTCTTCTCAGATAAGAAGCTGCAGCAGTAAAACTCGACGCAGCGTTTCTTTATCTGCAGGATGATTGGTGAGAATGATGTCAGAGATTGTTTCGCTCACTGTGATTGGTTGATCATCTGCCACATCGGCGCTATCAGTAATTGCTTTATCGGCAAGGCCCAAGAACAGCTGATAAGATTTAAATAAGCAAAGCAAAGATCTTAGAGTTCAATGGACAAATAAGAGTTCTTCAGAGTCCTAAAAGGGAAATCTGTTCCCAGACTGTCCCAAATATACATACATAAACAGTGAAATGGAGCAAAAAGCAGCTGTAAACGTCCAAAACCCTGCAGATAAACCAGAAGATGTTTGTTGTCATTAGTTATTACATGTCGGCGCTGCTTGAGGAAGTTATGCATCGTGTGAAACCGTAAAACTGCAGCAGCTCATATAATAAACTGCAGCGTCAGCCGACTGAAGTAGAGCTGGTTCTCTAACGTCGCAGCACTCTGGAGGCTTTACATCCAGTTTTCTCAGTCCTTGAACTGCTCTTTATTTCAAAACCAAGTCTGACGCTCTGAACCGTGAAACCACTTTGGCAGGTTTGAAAAGCAAAAATGACCGTTTCAGAGAGGGATTCGCCAAAATGACACCGAAACTGTAAAAGCAGAAAGAACCATCAGAGTTGTGAAACTTAATTAAAACACTCACCTGTAACCTGCTGCTCTGCCCCTCATTCCAAAGTAGAGTAAAACATTTGTTGTAATGCAAGTTCATCTGCAGTGAACTTGCATTCCTAGCATTCCTCTTTTGTGCCAGTAGGTGTCGCTCTTGCCTTCCTTATACTACTATTTGTACCTTTGGTTGTGTATGTGACTGTGTAGAGCGGCCAGTGACAGTAAGCAGCAGCTAAATGATGCTACTGCGTGTATTGAATCCAGCGCGGGAGTTGTAAGCATGTTGATCCAACTCTCTCTGTACCGTTTATCATTTTGGAGCCTTGGCAAATCATAATCTCTAAGTCTGTGTGTTACAATGCAGTGCTATGTTGTGTTTCGCGTTATTTTAGGTTTTTTAGCGACGTGTTTCCTTCATATTGGTGCCGCATGGACGTAAGCTAATATTGTTAGCCGTTAGCTGCTAAGCCAAAGCCAGTGTTAGCCTAGGAGTGTGTTTTGCATGTGATTTATGATGTCTATCACAGTTGTATATTATGATTTATGTATGCAAGAGCACACACTTGTGTATTTTCTCGTGTTCAGTGTGTTACAGTATCACAAAACAGTAATAGAAATGGTCTTCAGTAAAGACAAAGAAAACAATGACGTGTCCTTTTATTGCTGGAACCATTTAGATGTTTAGCTCGCTGTCTAGGCTACGTAGCTACACTAACCGAGGGCAGAAGACTGCTGTTCTGTCAGAAAACTTCACTAAAACTAACCCTAAAGTCTGTGAAACTTGAATAAAAATCACGTTATTCTTTATTTCTCACTTTTAAAAAATGCCATCAATAAACTATTTTCACTAATGAAAGCGTAAAAAACAAGAAATTCTACAGCCTTTCACGTGACTGTTTACGGAGCCCCTAAAGGGACATGGGCAGAAAAAATTAAGATGTAAGTTTCTCGTGCTCACGTGAACTTCCTGCATCAATAACTCATTAGCAATACGTTGTCAAAACACAATCGATGCTTCTTTCCATCATTGTCAGGTAGACAATGTGCTACAAGCCCAGCTTTATCAACAGTAGCTGTCTTTCAGGCTGCAGAAATAACACTGGTGTCTATGAGCAGCCGGCTGGGCGACGAGTGTCCAGGGACTGTCTGCAAATTGCACTTTTGCAGACGGTATGATTTTTATATTTACATGTATCTCAAACCAAGTGTTGTGGTCTGATCAACAGGAGCCAGTCGATGGCTGCAGTGATTCTGGTGACACTACAGTGTATCAGGATGACGTTATTGAATATCTGTTGGCGTCTCTCTACGCTGTTGCAGCTGTTTGCAATTTGCAATTTGCAGACGGTCCCTGTGCACTCATCGCCCAGCTGGCTGCTCATAGACACCAGTGTTATTTCTGCAGCCTGAAAGACAGCTACTGTTGATGAAGCTGGGCTTGTAGCACGTTGTCTACCTGACAACAATGAAAAGAGGCATCGTTTATGTTTTGACAATGTATCGCTAACGAGTTATTGATGCCGGAAGTCTGAATCTGTGAATATCTTTCCTGTATTATCATTTTCAGACACCTGCAGTGTACAAACAGGGAATTATCTCGTGCTCACGCAAAACTTACATTTTAATTTTTTTTCTGCCCATGTCCCTTTAGGGGCTCCGTAATTATTTGACTGAACTGCAGGCAGTGTTTATATGAAGCAAAGAGGAGACAAATATGGAAACTAATTAAAAAACTAAGCAGTAAAAGTAGAGCCATCTTTTTGTCCAGTACTGGCTTCACCTTTGGGCCTTTAGGAAAACATATTGCAGTGAAAAATGAGCCCACAGTGACTAAAACAATGAGCAAAACACCCATCATAAGCTGCCAGAGCCACATGTTCAGATCTTCAGACTGCAAAGATTTTCACTTCATAGTGACGTCAAAGAGGATCTAATCTAATCTTCACACTAGACGAGCAAGAATATGTGAATTTGTGCTTCATACATAACCTGCACAACGTTTGCTTCCTCCTGTGTCGTGTCTCCCCCTGGTGGCTGCTGCTGTTCATTGCAGCAGTGACAGACGTTACCACCAGTGTTTTTCTTCCTAATATTAAATTATTATTACATTCCACCTTCATAGCTGTAAACAACAAGGATTCCTAGAAATATGATTTATCATTTAATGTAACTGCTGCAGATGTAATTTGCAAAATGTGTAGGACTTACACTTTACAAAAACATAACTATTATTAAGGCGAAGCAGCAAA
This sequence comes from Dascyllus trimaculatus, assembly GCA_024666655.1. Taxonomy (NCBI): domain Eukaryota; kingdom Metazoa; phylum Chordata; class Actinopteri; family Pomacentridae; genus Dascyllus; species Dascyllus trimaculatus. The sequence continues at coordinate 16,980 of JAMOIN010001104.1, forward strand.
CGGGACCTGCTCAAGCTACTTCAGCATGCTCTTAATTTGAAAAATATGTAGAAGTTGTCTTTACATTTGCTTTGTCCTTCTGGTGCAACATCAACGCATTCATAGCTGTGAATTATGAATAGTTTGTACAGTTAAAAACCCTTTCAAATATATATAGATATAAATACAGTTGGAGTAATTTTGTACAGATTTAGGCTTTAGAGTCATTTTGGACCAACTTTGGGTCATTTTGGACGGATTTTGAGGTAGTTTTGGGTAATTTTGAGTCATTATGTACAAATATTGACCACTTTAGTCAAGTTTTAAAAACATTTCGGACACATTTTGAGTCATTTTGGACGGATTTTGAGTAGTTTTGGATCAACTTTGGGTCATTTTGGACCAACTTTGGTCAATTTAGACAGATTTAGACTCTTTTAGTCAACTTTTAAAACATTTTGGACAGATTTTGAATCATTTTGGGCAAACTTTAGGTAATTCTGGACAGATATTAACCATTTTAGTGAAGTTTTAAAACACTTTGGCCAAACTTTGGGTCATTTTGGACAGATTTTGAGACATTTTGTACAAATTATGACCATTTTAGTCAGGTTTTAAAGCATTATGGACTGTTTTTGAATCATTGTGGACAAACTGAGTCATTTTGGACCAACTTTAGGTCATTTTAGACAGATTTAGACTGTTTTAGTCGACTTTGAGTCATTTTGGCCAAACTTCAGGTAATTTTGGACAGATATTGACCATTTTAGTGAAGTTTTAAAACACTTTGGACTCATTTTAAGTCATTTCAGCCAAACTTTGGGTCATTTTGGACAGATTTTGAGACATTTTGTTCAAATGTCCTGACCATTTTAGTCAGGTTTTAAAACACTATGGTCTGAACTGAGACATTTTGGACCAACCTCGGGTCATTTTGGACAGATTTTAGACCATTTTAGTCAAGTTTTAAAACATTTTGGACAGATTTTTTAGTCATTTTGGCCAAACTTTAGGTCATTTTCGACAGACTTTGAGGTAATTTAGGACAGACATTGAGTCATTGACCATTTTAGTCAAGTTTTAAAACATTTCAGACAGTTTTTGAATCATTGTGGACAAACTTTGGGTCATTTTGGATAAGTTTTGACTATTTTAGTAAAGTTTTATGGCATTTTGGACAGATTAAGTAATTTTGGACAAACATTGAGGCATCTTGGAACAACTTTGGGTCATTTTAGACAAACTTCGGGTCGTTTTGGAACGATTTAGACTATTTTAGCCATTTTAAAACATTTTGGACAGATTTTGGACACACTTTGGGTCTTATTAACAGATTTTGACTGTTTTAGCCAAGTTTTAAAACATTTTGGTCAGTTTTTGAGTCATTCTGGACAAACTCTAAGTCAGTGTGGACAAGCCTTGGGTACCTTGTTGACAGTATCGGCATTGTCTTGCAGGAGACCAGAGAGCAGAGGATCACTCAGTACCACGAGGAATCCGACACTCCATCTGTCCTGGTGAGTTACATCGAAGGGAAGCAGAATGTTGGCGGTTGTCTGCAAACCTTTCGGGCCGAACAGCAGCTTTAAAAAGGTGGTTCTGTTGGTGTTTTCAGGGCCTGAGGGAGGGATCCATGCTGCTAGTGGAGGGAAACAAAGCCACACTGCTGGGAACCACCAAAGCCAGACTGTTCACCAGGTAACAAACACCATCATCAGAGGACGTTACAGAGCCTTACATTCCTTTCCTGAAGACTTACTCCGACACATCCTAAGCTAACCTTACTCAAAACCTGAACCTAACCTTATTCAGACACTATATGTTCTTGAAATTTTTGCTAAATAAATGATCATGTTCTGTTTTTGTGCGTTTAAGGGGGAAGCCCACAGTGGAATACGAGCCGGGCAGTGACGTCAGCTTCCTGCTGACAAACACAAACTGACCAATCACAGCGAAGCATCAGGTGGCCGTCACCATGGAGACAGGGCTGTTGTCATTATGATGTTTCCGCCTTAAAAAGAATAAATATTTTGAGGATAAAGCTGCTGCGTCCGTGTGGTGAACTTTATGCATGCTAGCATGCTAGCACAAGCTAATTTAAAGTGTTGTTATTGACGTAAAGACAAAAAAACCTCACATCAAGTATTTAGTCAAAACAATGTGAGATGATTATAAAATTTATCCCTAAAATTACTAAAGAAACTGAAGTTTCTGGTTTGTCCTTGTCATTTTCGGTCATTTTGGACTGATGTTGAGACACTTTGGACAAATATTGACCATTTTAGTCAGGTTTTAAAACATTATGGACCGTTTTTGAATAATTTTGGACCAACTTTGGGTCTTTATAGACAAACTGTAGGTCTTTTTAGACAGATTTAGACTATTTTAGTCAACTTTTAAAACATTTTAGACAGACTTTGAATCATTTTGGCCAAACTTAGGTAATTTTGGACAGATATTGACCATTTTAGTGAAGTTTTAAAACACTTTCGACACATTTTAAGTCATTTCGGCCAAACCTTGGGTCATTTTGGACTGATTTTGAGACATTTTGTACAAATATTGACAATTTTAGTCAGGTTTTAAAACATTATGGACAGTTTTTAAATCATTTTGGACCAACTCTGGGTCATTTTGGCAGATTTTGACTGTTTTAGTCAAGTTTTGAGTAATTTTGGACAAGTTTGGGTCATTCTGGACAAACGTTTGTTCATTTTGGACCAACTTTGGGTCATTTTGGATGGATTTTGACTGTGTTTATCAAGTTTTAAAAGCAATTTGGACAGCTTTTGAGTAATTTTGGACAAACTTTGGGCCATTTTAGACCAACTTTGAGTCATTGTGGACAGATTTTATATGCTTTGGTCAAGTTTTAAAGCATTTTAGACCAACTATGGGTCATTTTGGATAGATTTTGAATCATTTCTGGTTCTGGTTTGTCCCACAGTTCATATGTTCGTAAGATAACAACAGCAGCATCCCAAATACAAAAAACCTGATGTCTTCCACCTGTTTGAAGAAAAATAAAAATAAAAAAAGAAGTAAAAAGAAGTACAGTAAGATTAAATAGAAGAAGTAAATGAAAGAATATCAAGACAAAACAAAACTGTGAACAAATCAGTTTATTTCAGTTCAAAGGTGAAATCATCTCTTTATGAAATCGTTAATTTTCATTCTCTAGGTGAAAGAATACATACATCAAAAATAGTCAATATTTTCTCCTGGCAGAAGGAAAGACAGAGTGGTATTAAATAGAAAACATAAAAACCCTCAAACACAACAGACACACAGCTGCAGGGCCGAATCCAGATCACCAGATCCAGTCAGTTCAGGAAGGTTTGACTCAGACTTTTGAATCATTCGTCAGAAGAAGTAAGTCTGTTGTTTGAACCGACTGAGGTCAAAGTGAGCTGAATCCGGTCCTGCTGAACCCTGGCGACGAGAGAAATGTCTTATACTAGTCTAGTCTACACACCTCAGACCACCTTAGAAAAGTCTACATGAAAGCTTTAACAGTGCAGTGAAGCCACTCTGTCAGATACGGCTGACCTCAGATCAGTGCTCACAACTAAACCACCTGTTACCTTTAATAAACCGAGGCGACTTAAAGGCTCCGACTTCCTGCCAAGCCTGGGCGAGTCTCAGTCAACAATGTGATGGAAGAAAGGCGACGCTGCAATTTTTTACCAACATTTAAATCGAAACATGACGACATCAGGGCGAGTATTAATTATAAGAAGGTCTGGAAAATGTGTGATTGGAGTTGGCCGCTATAAACTCCCAACGCTGAAGAGGAAAATGCTTGTTTTAGTTAA
>JAMOIN010001104.1:20873-40117 GCA_024666655.1 Dascyllus trimaculatus
CTGCTGACAAACACAAACTGACCAATCACAGCGAAGCATCAGGTGGCCGTCACCATGGAGACAGGGCTGTTGTCGTTATGATGTTTCCGCCTTAAACAGAATAAATATTTTGAGGATAAAGCTGCTGCATCCGTGTGGTGAACTTTATGCCTGCTAAACGTTAGCATGTTAGCATGCTAGCACAAGCTAATTTAAAGTGTTGTTATTGACGTAAAGACAAAAAAGCCTCACATCAACTATTTAGTCAAAACAATGTCAGACGATTATAAAATTTATCCCTAAAATTACTAAAGAAACTGAAGTTTCTGGTTTGTCCTTGTCATTTTGGGTAATTTTGGACGAACTGTAGGTCATTTTGGACTGATGTTGAGACATTTTGGACAAATATTGACCATTTTAGTCAGGTTTTAAAACATTATGGACCGTTTTTGAATCATTTTGGACCAACTTTGGGTCTTTATAGACGAACTGTAGGTCATTTTAGACAGATTTAGACTATTTTAATCAACTTTTAAAACATTTTGGACAGATTTTGAATCATTTTGGCCAAACTTCAGGTAATTTTGGACAGATATTGACCATTTCAGTGAAGTTTTAAAACACTTTGGACACATTTTAAGTAATTTCGGCCAAACTTTGGGTAATTTTGGACAGATTTTGAGACATTTTGTACAAATATTGACAATTTTAGTCAGGTTTTAAAACATTATGGACAGTTTTTATATCATTGTGGACAAACAGTAAGTTTGGACCAACTCTGGGTCATTTTGGGCAGATTTTGACTGTTTTAGTCAAGTTTCGAGTAATTTTGGACAAGTTTGTGTCATTCTGGACAAACGTTTGTTCATTCTGGACAGATTTTAAGTCATTTTGGACCAACTTTGGGTCATTTTGGATGGATCTTGACTATGTTCATCAAGTTTTAAAAACATTTTGGACAGCTTTTGAGTAATTTTGGACAAACTTTGGGCTATTTTAGACTAATTTTGAGTCATTTTGGAGAGATATATTTAAATGCTTTGGTTAAGTTTTAAAGCATTTTAGACCAACTTTGGGTCATTTCTGGTTCTGGTTTGTCCCACAGTTCACAAGTTCGTAAGATAACAACAGCAGCATCCCAAAAACAAAAAACTTGATGTCCTGCACCTGTTTGAAGAAAAATAAAAATAAAAAAAGAAGTAAAAAGAAGTACAGTAAGATTAAAAAGAAGAAGTAAATGAAAGAATATCAAGACAAAACAAAACTGTGAACAAATCAGTTTATTTCAGTTCAAAGGTGAAATCATCTCTTTATGAAATCGTTAATTTTCATTCTCTAGGTGAAAGAATACATACATCAAAAATAGTCAATATTTTCTCCTGGCAGAAGGAAAGACAGAGTGGTATTAAATAGAAAACATAAAAACCCTCAAACACAACAGACACACAGCTGCAGGGCCGAATCCAGATCACCAGATCCAGTCAGTTCAGGAAGGTTTGACTCAGACTTTTGAATCATCCGTCAGAAAAAGTAAGTCTGTTGTTTGAACCGACTGAGGTCAAAGTGAGCTGGATCCGGTCCTGCTGAACCCTGGCGACGAGAGAAATGTCTTATACTAGTCTAGTCTACACACCTCAGACCACCTTAGAAAAGTCTAAATGAAAGCTTTAACAGTGCAGTGAAGCCACTCTGTCAGATACGGCTGACCTCAGATCAGTGCTCACAACTAAACCACCTGTTACCTTTAATAAACCGAGGCGACTTAAAGGCTCCGACTTCCTGCCAAGCCTGGGCGAGTCTCAGTCAACAATGTGATGGAAGAAAGGCGACGCTGCAATTTTTTACCAACATTTAAATCGAAACATGACGACATCAGGGCGAGTATTAATTATAAGAAGGTCTGGAAAATGTGTGATTGGAGTTGGCCGCTATAAACTCCCAACGCTGAAGAGGAAAATGCTTGTTTTAGTTAATAAACAATAATATTCAGTAGGGATGCTTGTTGATTTTGGCTAGAAATGTACAGTTTTGTTTGAAAATGTTACATAAATATAAATAAGGCTTGATTTATAGGTAAGGTGAAGTGATGTTCTCTGTAATTAGGTGGAAATAGCACGTGCACATGTTGAAAATAGGTGAAAATATGTAGTAAAATATCAACATATCGTCAAAAATCCAACATTTTGCATCCCTAATGTTCAGTTTACACTCTGACACGGCAAAGAAAAGCAGCAAATCATCACTTCTGAGTCTCTTTAAGCAGCGAATGTGTTAAAGTTTAGCTGTAATAAACATTTAAAACACAAATAGAGACCATTGTTTTTATGCTGGTTTTCTAACGGATTAATCGAGCAGAGTTTTCAGGTTTGTTCTGGCCCTTTACGGTGACAGATCAGCTTTAAAGTGAGAATCAACTGCGATCCGTGTTTAAAAGTGCGCCGGTCGCTACTCCGAATCAGGAATGTACAACAGCTTCCCTTGAAATGTGATAATTCTGGAGTATTAGTGTGAATATTTGGTTCTCTGGTTGTGTTGTTGTTGACTTACTTAGTGGTAAACTCTTTAGAAACAACATCTAAAAGTCATTTTTGCAGGGGGAATACTTATGGTTTGACATTTATGGACTTTCCAAAAAGCTAAACTGTTTCTAGAACACGTTTGTGGCTGTAGATAAGATTTATTTTCATTACTGATCAACGATTTAGCTCATTTTAACTTTGACGTCTCTAAAATGCCTCATTCTGTTCGACAAAAAGTCTAAAACCGAAGACTTTTTTGGTTAGAAAGACTCCAAAAAACCCGACTAGTCGTCATCTATGGTTCAAAAAATGACTAAAACGATTAAACAAATGTCAAAATAGCTCTGATCATTAGTAATTTTATGTTAAATGATTGATCAACTTCTTGTTTTTGCTCTTTTTTTTTAAGCCAATTCTGTCCTTGAGTTAGTTTTTTAACAAACTCAACATGCGTCTCAGTTTAAAAAAGGCAACAAAACGATAAAGTCTTGTACTTTCCGTCCTTGTACATGTGAACACTGGTATCGGGGTTTGTATCTGTGGTATTTCAGTGATATCACCAGTAGTTTTAGTGCAGGTCTGACTGAAAACAAACGAAACGAGGCGGCAGAGGAATGGAAGCAGCGGATAAATGTTCTAACTAAAGTGTTCTGTAGAGTTATTGCATGGTGATTGTTAACTGGAGCATTATATATTTTTAAAACTATCATCGACTGTAACATTAATTCATAATGCAAACCCAATATGGGTAAATAGCAAAAGTTTTTTTTTCTTCTGTTTTTTAAATTTTAATATATTAACACACACTCAAAAAAAAACAAACAAACATAAAACGGCAACCGGCTTTTGTCGTGTTTTTGTTCTCGGTTGCCATTTTTTAAAAAAAAGGAAAAACAACACTATTTAAAAACAACAGATGTGGAAGGACAAAGAGGCCTCAGTGCAGGAAAAAGGCGGGAAAGTAACGACTGTAACCGACCGTTTGTTAAGCCCCGCCTCCCTTAGTTACCGTTGCTACGGCTGCAGCCAAGCATCTACACTTCTACAAGGCCTTAAACTTATTTCATAGGAGTCAAATGTTGTGCCGTTTCTATTCATCTTTGTCTAAAACTCAAACATCTTTACATGTTGCTGCTAAATCCAGCAAATATTGAGCACGTTTGTATGAAAAATGGACAATTGATTATCAAAACTGCTGCGGATTTAATATTTTTTGATTAAAAAATCACTGTAACTCCAAAAAAAGAGAGAAATTTAAGTCTGTTAATCGATTAAAACATTTTTTGCTGATCATCAAGGCTCCATCTCTAAAAATTATTGCCAAATACAGCTGGAAATGTGATATAACAACAATTAACTGTAATTCATTCTTACTGGTTTTCCTGTTATACTTTTATATTTTAGAGATGTTGGTATTAAATTACATTCATAATGGAAGTAAAGGTTCTAAATTAAATTTTAGCCACCCTGCTGAAATCCTATAGTTAGCTAATTAAGCTAACATTAGCTTGATTGCAATTTAAAGTCTACCTATTTTTACTTTCCTGTAAAAATAGCTGCAAATATGAATGTGATTGCTTCATACATGATGCTAACATGCTAACACACTGATGCTAAAAAGTTATTGTGACTGCTAGCTGCTCCGATGATGAGGTTTAGCTGATGAGTTTGGCAAACGTAGCATAACCTCCGCTAATGTTACAGAGGTTACAACAAGTCTAATAGCAACCTCGGCCTGTAGAGGGCAGCGCGCCGCTTCAACACACCGACAAATCCAAGAAATTCGGGTTCGGGGTTTAGCGAACGATCAATTCAACAGGACGAATTATTAACGTGACATTTGCATTGATCTGAACAGAAAAAAAAGACACATTAGCTTTAGCAAAACGGTTTCTCAATCGTGTTGAAATGAGCTGGACCCACTACAAATAAAATTTAAAAAACGCTTAAAACACCCCACCGGCATCCCGAAGCAGAACTGGAAGCCGCTTCCCAACACACAAAGCAGGAAGGAAAACAAGTTGAAGAACAGTAAATATATTCCTGTAACTCCGCGATGGTCCCGAATCACAGCGAACTGAACCATCTTTATCCGAAACGATCCATCATCGGATTTCATGTTGCTGCGTTGTTGCAGTTCTCTGTCATATATTATTACAACAGATGGATCCGTTTAAAAGAGGCTACTGCAGTTACCCACAATCCTCTGGTTCGTCACCTCATTTTATTTTCATTTTTTACAGCTTTAAACATCTTGCCGCTGAGCTGTCTTTTAGGGCTGGACCCGAATATTCGAATATCCGAATATCCGGATATTCGGCCATTGTGGTGGCATCCGATAATAATTTTGAGATCCGAATGCTTGTGCGCACCCCCACCCCCCCACCCCCTCACCACCTCAGCCCTACTACACTGAAATGGACTCGCTAACTCCTCTTAAATAAAGAAACAAATAATTTTACTCTAAGTCATTAACATTTACCGGCTGCCAACGCTGCACGAGCCAAATATTCGGATATTCGTCATTAATTGGACCCGAATATCCGGAGACAGAAATTGCTATTTAGACCAGCCCTACTGTTTTTTTTTAGTATATTTTCAATAATTTAATCTCTCTCTTGCACAGTCATGTCACTTGTTATCTCTTTTTTACTCATCCATTGATTCTGCATGATTTCTAAACTGCTTTTTGTTTAGTTTTTTAATCTATATGCGGTAAAAAAAACTCCCCCAGCGTCCTTTACGAACCCGAAGAATTTACCCAAAATGGAGAAATAAATGATCTTGAACGTATCAGCAGTTCTGGCACCTGCAGCTCGTCAACTACTTTATGCTTGGACAAAAAAAAATATGTGCAAATTCAGGCCAATCTCTATGTTCTCTGGTGCAAAAAGCCTCGAATCTCCGGACAGCAAAGACGCCGATACCTCATTTAGGTGTTGGAACGAGCCCACGAAGCATCCAGATGTGTTGATCGATACGTTAAAGGAACAGTTCGACTTTTTTGGGGGAACTATTCTTGGCAAGAGTTCAATATTTAGACCGATTCCACTCTCATATATCTGTGTTATATATGAGGCTGTAGCCGATTAGCTTAGCTTAGCATAAACACTGGAAACGGAGGGAAACTGCTAGCATGGCACTGGCTAAACCTAGAAGCACTTCTGGAGAAAGGATGAAGGCACTTTCAAATGGCAAAAATATGAAAAATGTAAATCAAACTTTGGTGTTTCATTATTTTATCCTTACTTAAGTCTTCTTTTATCTCTTTTTTAAAAATTATTTTACAAAATGAACCAAAACAATGCCTAGAAAGAAAATCTCAGGTTGATAACAATGAGAAGAAAAACCAAACTTACACCAAACCTTCTTAATCTAAAAGAAAATCACAAAAACTAGCTTGTTTTAGTTGTATCTTGTTTCACTTTGAATGTATCTGCATTTATTAAAAGTTTAATATATGGTTTATGAATGCTTAATCAAGGGAAAATGCCGAATTGTTGCTTTCACACTTTTGTTTGTATTATTTTGTGGTTTAGAGGAGCTTTAGACAGAGCCGGCTAGCTGTTTCCAGTCTTTATGCTAAGCTAATGCTAACCAGCTGTCTGTATTAGCATCATATTTAGACAATCAAAGCATCTGGACTCCTGAATCGCCATGACGATGCGGCTTCTTCCCCTAAAAATGTCAAACTATTCCTCTAACTTTAAAACATTAATACTTGAGCTTTGAGGATTTCAGTGTTTTCCAGCTTCTCTTTTGGCACAAACACGACATGACTTAGTAAAAAAAAAATAAAAACACCTCATTAAACCTTAAACCAGTACCGCTATCTGCCATCCAACAGTCAATACAGTGAAATTCTCTCAGAGGCCATTTTTACCCTGATTTCTTCTTCTCTCCTGGACTTTCAGTTCGTCACAGTCGGACCTCTAAGCGTCAGTGTTGCCGTTTTCCTCCGGCTGTAGCTGCTCCTTCTCGGTGCAGTCGTCCTGCGGGGGGCGCACTCTCTTAAAGAAACCCAGCTGTGGAAGAAGAAGAAGAAGAAGAAGAAGACAGAAGAAGTAGAAGACAGAAGAAGACAGAAGAAGTAGAAGACAGAAGAAGACAAAAGAAGACAGAAGAAGACAGAAGAAGAAGACAAAAGAAGACAGAAGAAGACAGAAGAAGAAGACAGAAGAAGACAGAAGAAGACAGAAAAAGCCAGAAGAAGACAAAAGACAGAAGAAGAAGACAGAAGAAGACAAAAGAAGACAGAAGAAGACAGAAGACAAAAGAAGACAGAAGAAGAAGACAGAAGAAGAGGAAGAAGAAGACAGAAGAAGAACAAGACAAAAGAAGACAGAAGAAGACAGAAGAAGACAGAAAAAGACAGAAGAAGACAGAAAAAGACAGAAGAAGACAGAAAAAGACAGAAGAAGAAGACAGAAGAAGAGGAAGATGACAGAAGAAGATGAAGACAAAGAAGACAGAAGAAGAGGAAGAAGAAGACAGAAGAAGAAGACAAAAGAAGACAGAAGAAGAAGAAGACAAAAGAAGACAGAAGAAGAGGAAGAAGAAGACAGAATAAGACAGAAGAAGAAGAAGACAAAAGAAGACAGAAGAAGAAGACAAAAGAAGAGAAGAAGAAGACAAAGAAGAAGACAGAAGACAGAAGAAGACAGAAGACAGAAGAAGAAGACAGAAGAGGAAGAAGAAGACGGAAGAAGAAGACAGAAGGAGACAGAAAAAGACAGAAAGAGACAGAAGAAAATAGAAGAAGAAGAAGAAGACAGAAGAAGAAGAAGGAGAAAGAGCAGAAGAACAGAATACAAGTCACATATTTAGTCCTGAATGTGAGGTTTCTCCTAAACAACAGTTAATCTTTTCTGCGAAGATCCTCAGTCACCCAGGTCATGGTTATCCTCGTGGTTTCAATCGTAGCATCTGGACTTTCTTGAGTTTCTCCAATACGTTTCACCTCTCATCCAAGAGGCTTCATGAGTTCTAAACTCACTGGTTGGGAGTTCCAGATTTTCATACTCTTCAGGAGCCATTAACACTGTTGAAGCTTGAGTCTGCTGGGTGTTTGATGCCCCTCAACTCATTATGCGAGTTGCTGGGTCCCATCTGTCTCGATGTCTTGAAGACTGATGGTTTGAGAGGGGAGTCAAGGAAGCCATCTATGTTAGACTGGAAAAACCTTCATCAAACAGGGGGGAGGTCGAAGAGAGGTGAAACGTCTTGGAGAAACTCAAGCAAGTCCAGATGCTACGATTGAAACTATGAGGATAACGTGATCTTCTTCTTCAACCTTTATTTAAACTTTTTTCATGTACAACAGAGCTGCACAAACACAAATAAACAGAAGATAGTTATGTACGGGTCGTTCCATCTCGGTTCACTACATTTTTTAAAAAAGTTCACTCCTGACCGTCTCATATTTGAGTAAAAATCTATAAAACTTGAGAAGTAATGCAGCTGGAGTCCCCAAATTGATCAGGTATGATGGTGAAACCACTCCAAAGGTGTCCCAACTGGATGAGTTCTATAATATTGCTACTGGGCTGAAATAAAAAATCACGATGCTTCAGATAATCATAACAGAACTGTGACAGACATCCAGTTACTTCTGCAGAAATGATCTGGCCGTGTGAGCAGTTCAGCACTAAAAACAAAGACTGAGAAAATAACCGACACACAGCAGCTAACAGACGATCAGTGGAACATGTGGTCGTCTAGTTTTTGATTCTCACCTTGTACATGATGAAGATGAGCAGCGCCAGCAGCAGAAGCCCGGCCAGTACAGCCAGAGCCACCACCCAACCCGGCACCGGCTGAGGAATGTCGGCCACCCATATCACCGACACATTCACCTGGAAACACAACATTCAACATTAAATAAGTCTGCAAATTCACTTTTTACGCGTTTAATAAGTCATTTAACTCCTTAACATTCAATTTCAGCCTCGTATTTACTTTCAGGTCAAACACAAATGCTTTCCAGAGGGATATCGCTTCATTCCTTGGTAACCGATTTATATTTTTTACATTCTTTTTTGATTCAAACTTTAAAATTTATTAGAGATTTTTAGGGATTTGCCATTAGATGGGAATATTATGTCTTAAACAGTACCTCCTATCCATTCATAAGTGCATCAGTGAGCTTTAGAGATGCTGGGAGGTGGATTATGTTATCGTTAGGCTAAGCTAGGCTAGTCCTTTCCCCTTGTTTCCAGCCTTTATGCTAAGCTAGGCTAACCAGCTGCTGGATAGCTCCTTGGATACCCGACTTGTCTTACGGTTGTGCTGTTGGACGGCAGCTCCTTCTCCAGGTTCTTGTACGGCATCTCGATGACGCTGAAGGAGGCCGTAGATCGAACCTCGTACGACCGATTCTGATTCTCAGTCTGAAAAGGAAATAAAAAACAGAGTCAAACGTCTAATAAATCCATCCGGGAGATCCGACCACTGAGAAAATCCCAACCAAATATGATCTGGTAGAAAGACTGAAGTTAGACCACTGTAGCTTCTTCTACATGTGTTACTGCAGAGGTTTTTACAGTCTGTAAACATGAAATATTACGTCTTGTGCACATGAACCTCAAGACGATATTAGAGATTCCCTTCTACCTTTGGCTTTAGAGATGCCGGTAGGTGGAATATGTTACTGTTGGGCTAAGCTAGGCTAGCTGTTTCCCCTTGTTTCCACCCTTTATGCTAAGCTAAGCTAACCAGCTGCTGACTGTAGCATCCGATTAACGGCAGTTTAACAGATTATCGGGAAACAGAATGTTTTATCATTTTTAATTATTTAAAGTTACAGTTGTGCTGTTGGACGGCAGCCAGAATGTTTAATCATTTTTTACTATTTAAAGCTAAATGTAACAACAAACTTACAATGAGATACTGAAGTTTTCAGGTTTGTGGGGCTGCGAATGACAATTATTTTACCATCCATGATTTTGTGGACTATTTTCCAGATTAATTAATTATTCATTAGGTGAACCAGGATATCAAACTATTACATTTACAGTCATACAGGACAAAGAAAAGAAACACTTTCTCAGATTAAGGTGCCATTACTAGTGAAAGCTTTACACTATATGTAGAGAGGTGACTTCAATGATCATCCAGTTATTAAAAGAGCTGCTGATTGACTTTCTGTCGGTTAAATATTTAATTAATTAGTACATATAGAGTTTTTTTCTGACGTAGTTTGTCAGTGGAACAAATTTCTTTACGTGGAGAATCGATTTCATTATGTGTCTTTTCACACATTTACGTTATCGTGACATATTTGATATTGGGATTTCAATGGCGCTGTTCAGCCCCAAAGCGGATGAATTTGTTTGTTTGTTTACCCTGAGGAAGTTGTTGACCGCCAGCCTGGAGTAGATGAAGAGGATGGCGTTCTTCCTCCTCTCCAGACGGCCGACTTGACATCTCAGCCGCAGACACTCAGCCGTGTTGCAGTCCTGCAAAAAGACAGTCGGTTGTTTATGGCAAACTGAACATTACAGCTGATGGAGGAACACGTACGAGTGTGTTTCTTCAGGAACAGACAAACGGTGGAAGTACGAGGTGAAGGTAAAAATATTCAGACGGACTCGTGCTTCTGTTGGGATGCTGTGAGGCATTAAAGACGCAGCAGGTAGTTGTCGGTAGGTATAGGGCAGTGGTTCTCAACTGGTGGGTCGGGTCCCAAAAGTGGGTCGCGAAGCCATTTTTAGAGGGTCGCAGAAGCATGTCCTCTCCAAAAAGTAGTGGTATAAAGTCTTTTATTTTAAAGGATGTGTTTCTTATCATGACACAGTTTGCTTTAAATAGTAGGATATTTAGTGGTGGTGACACCAGTAGTTTCCAACTATTAACCTCTATAGATTAGGCTCTGCCAGCTTATTGGGGAAATTTATGCTAAAATGTCCCAAAAGTGAACCAAAATGTGCTCAGAATCTGTCAAAATGGGCCAAAATATGCCCCAAAACTTGGCAAAAGTGTCCAAATATACCAAAATTAGCAAAAAAATAAGCCAAAATGTTCCTGAATTGTATCAAAATCCATTGAGACTCCACCCAAATTAACCTTAATTTGTTAACAGGAACAGCAAACTTCAAAAATTTGGGTCGCGACCATTAATAATGGAGACATAGTGGGTCCTGAGGCTGGACCAGTTGAGAACCACTGGTCTAGAGGATGTATAGGTTGCATATATTGTGTCATACAAAGCAAGTTCAACATATCCAGACTTTCTTAGTGCGAGTTGGCTCGACAAGAACTAAACCCCAGTCAGAGATATCAGGTATCATGAAGGTGGTTTATCAACGTTCTTTGTCAACTCAGACTTTCTGCTTCAGACTCTGTGAACATGAAAGGAGTTTAACGCGTCATGTGACTCTTCTTCTGCACAAAATGGACCAATCATGTCCTGCTACAGCCAACAGGTTGTTTTAGAAATTAATGTTATTGATATTCTCTGCAATAAATAAATATAATAAACGGACCAAACATAAAAACACATCTATGTGATTTCTGCATCACCAGCTGAATACATGTAGGTTCCCATGGCAACGCGATGCATACAGTGTGTGATGCTGTAGCTACAAGGCTTCATTCAGCGGTTTTAGTGACGTATAGATCAACAGGTTTACAGATAAAAAGTTTTCCTTCAGAGAAAATCATCAGGAAACCATTTGGTTAAAGGGAGACGAAACTCTGGACCAGGTTGGCTCTGCAGCATCGGTTACCATGGCGATCTAGCAGGCTAAAAGACCTTCATGACCCTGAAAACTCAACATACCTGCTGACTCACTAATCTCCCTCCACATTACAGCCCTCTGTTCTGCTAGTGCGTATTAGTACCAGTATCTGCAGGTCGTTGGTTGCGTCTCTGGCCTCCAGGTCTCTCTTGCGGACGTGGTTCCGGTTCCGTCCCTCCGTCTCTCGTTCTCTGGGAGGAACAACGCTGGTGTTCTTCTGCGAGGTCAGCGGGTTCTGACACACAAACACACAAAGCCTGTACAGTGTGCAGTTTGGTGCTAATGACCGGTGTGAGCAACCTCATGGAGCTAAGCCCGACTTTCTCTCTCTTGAGCGTTAGACTGTTTGTCTATTGATTGATTGTTGTTTTGTTTAGTGGACTGGAATCTGCCAACTGAACTGCCCATATGGGATGAATAAAGTTTCTGAATCTGAATCTGAAAAAAAAAAAGTTAATGCATATAACAGGAGATGTAAACACCTTCTTTCTCAAAACTCACATGACTTATCAGCTGGTTTTTTTTGTTCTCTTTGCATCCGGACAGCATTAAACATGTCCGAGACAAGCTGAGATGAAAGAATAACTGCACTGAAAACAGTTCTGGAAGACTTCTCTCCATTTTTCTCTCGTAGATGGCGAAACTTTTCTTTCTTCTTCTAACTATTTGAGGTTTCTTTGGTGGTTGACGGACGATTAATTTTGCTTCTGGCTTCTTCTGCTCTGTTTATCACAGCCACGTAGCCTACAGCGCCACCTTCTGGCCACATTATTTACTTCAAAGCAGTCTAATTCAGTCCAAAGTTAGCTTCAAATTCCCTCGACAATCATGTGGAAAAATGTTGATTAAATACGATTATAAAAAAATCTATCAAAGCACATAAAAGTAAAACATTTCCAGCACTCAGCAGAACCTTATGGAGCCATAAAGTAGCCCTGAGGTGTGTTTTTGTCGTCTGTGCCTCCGCTTTCATCCCTGCTTGTGTGTGTTGTGTCTTACGGAGACGTTCAGCGGGTTGATCTGAACTTCGGTGGTGCAGTTGATGGGTCCCTCGGTCTCGTAGCTGGTGATGTAGAGCAGGGAGCCGTTCTTGTACTGGTACGGCCACTCCACCTCCAGCGCCGCCTTGCTGAACGTACTGGGTCCGCTGTTGAGGAGCTGAGGGAGGGGGGAGCGTGTCAGGATCTGTCTGTTGTTTCAACTCTTTCCAAAACACACCCGCAAATTAGGCTCAGCAAAACGAAAAGCTACAACTCATTGGGAGCAAAATAGTTAAGAAGAAGCTTTGAGATTATTAAACTGATTTCATGTCTGACGTCCGTCTGCAGGTTTGCTGAATCCTAATGTGGAGCTCAGTTATCTATAATATTGCTTTTTACATCGCACCTTTCATTCAAACATGCAGTGCTTTGAGAAAACTAGATTTAAAGCAGCATTTGGCTGAAAATAAGCAATAAAAAACATCTGAACACTTGAAAACGACACAATAAAACTGATAAAATGAAATCTCACATTGCACCCAAAGGGAAAAAGTTAATTAAATACCAAAGCATTGCAATTATTCAAATGTAATTAAGATAATATCACTGTGGAAAGATGGTATCAAACTCTAATTCTAAGGAAAGCTAGGCTCTTATAAACTTAAAGGAGCGCACGTTTTCCAGCTAGTTTCTTGGAGAACTTTGCTCACAATTTCCTAAAAACTAGCTGTAAATGGCTGTAAATAAAAACAACAATAACAGTAAAGAACGTGTAATTTATCAGAGCACAAGCACCTGCATGTTAAATTTGAAACTGCAAGAAAAAGTAGGAAACTAAGTGTGAAATAGTTCACGAGCAAAACAAAATCTGGAGCTACATTGAAAAGCACTACATTGTGCTGTCTGGTGTTTCTAAGAGCACCTGGCTGCAGACCTCCACTGTCAGGACAGGAAGTAACGGGTAAAAAAAAAGGAAAGGACATTTGAAGCGTCCAGTCCGGTAGGTGGCGGTGACGCATGTGAAGTTGGTTTGCTAACCGCTAATTAAACCAAATGAAGAAGCAGCCATTTAACGAGTGGTTGTGGCTGTTTCTCAATATACACACTTGTCCACGGTACTACTATGACTGTGACACAAAATGTAGTTTTAAGATTATTTGAGGCGATAAAGTGGTTGTATAAACATCAAATCTGTGGTCAGTTTATCAGATAAATTCTGCTTAAAAATTTACTCCAGTGATGTCGGAGATGTGAGTGTCCCCGTTAGACAGCTACTACCGGGCGGTCAGCGCTCACAGCTCCCCGCTGACAGCAGCCTTAGCTCGGATAGACTTTCTGAAATCTGCCTCTGGCTCTGACGGTTCTGTAGCAGGATAGAAGTAGTTTTATGGGAATCTAACAGTCACACTTTTATTATTTAATGTCCCCAGTCGCAGACTTTGTCATCATATTAGTAATTATTGTGTTGTCTTCATTACCTGTAGCACGTCTTTGTTCTATTCTTATGACTGTAACTGTGCATTAAAAATAACATTTAAGGATTTTTCTGTTAGCAGGAATAAAAACTCACTATGGGGCTCATTCTCAAAATAATCACAAGTTTAATATATAAATTAAAACAATATATACTATAGACGATGGTCTAGTAGATTTTACGTTGTATTGCTAATGCATTAGCGTGACAATTAATTCCACCAGAAGCGCTACACGATTTTATTTTGTAATGCATCCCGTGCATTTCCTGTCCTCACGGTGGAGGTCTGCAGCCAGGTGCCTGGCGGTGTTTCTATTAATTCGCCCATCCCATTTAAATAAATGAGGATAGATAAATAACAGAAACACCTCTCTCGTGTATGAGCAGGACGTGTGTTTGTACCTCGTAGACGTGGACTATCTGTGGTCCGATGTCGTCTCCGACTACAGGAGGATCTTTAGGTTTCCAGTTGGCGATGGGAAGCAGCACCTGACCAGGAGACGACGACCTGGAAAAACAACACAAGCAGGTTTTATTTCTGTCCAACCTGCAGCTGAAGTCACGAAAAAATATAAAAGACAACACAAAGTTGTTCAGGGACAGGTCAGTTTTACTTTTCTATACCCCTACAAGCACTGGACTCACAACACTGACGCTGCAACAGGTTAATTAACTGTCTCTTTGCTCTCTGAAGCTTCATTTCTCAGTGATTTCTGGTCACTATGAGCCAAAGGAACAAGGTTTAATCACAATACTGACCTTTTATTTACCTGCATATCATCATGTGATCCACTGATGATGTAAAAATGTAAATAACAGCTACTGAGGGCTTTGAGCAGAAGGTTTAAATACACGCCGAGGAGCTTCAGTGCTTTGAAGTATGAGTCTTACCCTCTGATGGAGACTTTAGCCAGGACGGCCAGTTTGGTGATGCTGGAGATTCGTGGGCTGGTGTTGTCAAACTGGTTGGAGCTGAAACACATCATAAGTGAGGTCCACGTGTTAAAAAAACTACACAGAAAGCACAAAATGAATACAAACATGGACACAAACCGATGGAAACACAGGCTCTGCTGCTGAAATGCTACAAGCAGCCACAAGGGGGCAGACTGGACCGAGCAGCGGAGGTCATTTGTTATTATTATAATATATCCACAGGATTTGCCTAAATTAATACAAACATTTACACAACGATGGCTTCTATGTAAGAGACAGTCATGTCTGATTAAAGGCTCATTGGTAAAGCATCATCAACAAAAAGGTCACTCAGAGTCCTTTACAGAAAACATTAAGGAGTCATTAGGGAGACACGCAAGGCAATATAAAAAAGAGTATAAAGGGTAACATGATATTAATGAAATGTCTCAAAAGTATTCCTAAATTGTCTGTAAAATATTAATAAAATTACAGAAAATATTAGCAATATATCTAAAAAATATTAGGCAGTGAAACATATCAGAAAAATATAAATAAAATCTTAATAACATTATGGATAAAATATCAGAAAAAAATGTAAATAAAATATTATTAAAACTTCTCCAAATATGAATAGAATATTAAAAATAATCTGAAAACTGTCCACAAAATATAAATAAAATTAATAAACAAATCTGAAAAGTCAACATTAAATGTGGATAAAATGTCTCATAAATACTGTCACAACTGTCAAAACATGATCTGATAAATATCCTCAAACAGCAGACAAATATAAATTAAATCTTGATTAAAAATTACCAAAAATATTCTGTCAGACAAAAAAAATATCTCAAAAAATATGAATAAAATATCATCAAAGCCTCTCAAAAAAACTAATAGAATAATACAAATTAGATTTTTTTCAAATGAATAAAAACTTGAATTTAAATAAAATATTTATAAAGTGTCTCAAAAATATTAATATAATTTATTAAATAATATATTAAGTGTCAAAAATATGATTAAAATAATAATAAAATTACTGGAACAACATCTAAAAGATAATCTCAAACTACAAGAAAATTTTCAATCAAATATTAATATAATGAAAAATATTACAAAAACCTCAAATATTTTAAAAACATGAATAAAATAATATTAAAATGTCTAAAAATATATATAAAATGTCAAAAATGACTGAGCATTGTCAGCATACTAATAAAATTCCTGCAAAATGTGAAAATGTTCACTAAAATGTCCGTGTACAACAAAGACTGCAATGCTTAGGAGATGTAAAAATTGAAAATGTAACAAAAACGATAGAATTTCACAGAGAAAACCTACATTAGAAATGTTTTGCGACTAAAACGAGCAAAGTCAAATGACTAAAACTGGAGAAAACTCACACACTTGCATCAAAAACCTAAATAAACAGTGAGGTAATGTAGAGGAAACAGTGGTGTGGCTTTGTATTCATGTGTTGTTTGTATTCATATGAAGTTTGTTGTTGAACCATGATTCATGTGTTTGAAGATGCATAACAATAAAAAGCACCAACGCATTTAAAGGCCAGTAAATGTGGCATCGAGTGTCGGAGCGCTGAGCCGAAGTGCAACCAAAGACGGCTGAAGCCTCTCATTAACATACTTCCTCCATCTCCCCACAGAAACACAAACACTCACTGACCCGCTGAGGAATGCGAAGGCCGACCGAGAGCCGCTTCCCTCACAGTCTCAGGGTTTTTGTCATTGAGATGAGGAGGAAAAAACGGCGCTGCTTTAATTACCGAGGCCGGTTTTTACACTTTGTCAGAGCAGAAGCGTTGGATGGGAGGGTTTGTGTCTCAGTTTTATTTAAGCATCATTAATATTTGTTGTTTCCTTGTTAGACGCAGACCTTTTCACTTTCTGTACATTTTAAAAGAGCCGTTTCCGCAAAGTGAAGACGTGTTCCTGCACATCTGTAAATAACAGAACCCTGAGCCAGCTGGAACGTGGACAGCTGTAATTTATATTTCCATACAACCAGACAAAAACGACCCACTGGCTGAGAAAACCTTCTGCAGCTATTTATCGATTATGTGAAAGGCATTCTCTCAGAACCAGGCTGCATGTGATCATGATGTTTTATTGTGCCAAACTCCTCCTCAGCACTGCAATAAATAACACAGTATTTTAATTTTAGCCCTGTTCTCCGCCCCCCTCCTTGTCTTGTTTATCCACAACTCAAAGATATTCAGTTTACTGTCACAGAGGAGCAAAGAAACCACAAATATTCACATTTAAGAAGCTGTAATCTGAAAATAAAGGCTCTATTTTCATGAATAAATAGCCCAAATCGATTACTGATGATCAAAAATAAGCAGATAGACAATTACTTTAATAGCTGATTGACTGGTTCTTGATGAGACACCAGATTTACTCATCTTTAGTGGCAGCTGCTAAAGGAACCAACATTATGAAAGATCCTAACAACCTGCAGCTCCAATCTGAAAAGACGCTGAGCAGCAAAATATTGATAAAATGTCTGAAAAATATTCCTAAATAGTCTGTAAAATATTAACAAAGCTACCAGAAATATTAATATTATGTCTAAAAACATGAGGTAATGAAACATATCAGAAAAATGTGAATAAAAGCTCAACAAAATTAATTAAACATTTGCAAAAAAAATGTCAAAAATATAAAATAAAATACCAGAAAAATAAATAAACAATAAAATATTGTTAAAACTTATCAGAAATATTAAGAGGGTGTCAAAAATATCAGAAAAATTACCACAAAATATATAATAAATAAAAAATCTGAAAAATATAATTAAAATGTGAATAAAATGTCCCAAAATGTTAATAAAATTACTGAAAAAATATCAGAAGAATATTCTTAAATTGTCCAGTCTGTAAAATTGTATTTAAGTTACCAAAAACATTAATAATGTCTAAAAATATTAGGTAATGTAACATGTCAGAAAATATGATTAAAACTTTAACTAAATTATTTAAACATTTGTGAAACATTTTAAATTATTTTTTAAAAAAAATACCTCACAAAGATATCAATAAAATATCATTAAAACTTCTCAGAAATATTAATATAATGTTAAAAATATCAGAAAGACGTCCACAAAATACATAAATAAAATACATTCAAATATGTGAATAAAATGTCCCAAAAATATTGATAAAATGTCAAAACATGATCTGAAAAATGTTCATAAAATTACCGGAAAAACATCAGAAAAACATTCCTAAAATGTCCAGTCTGTAAAATTGTATTTAAGTCAGTAAAAATCTTAATAATAGTAGTAAAATATATCAGAAAAATATAAATGAAATATCAGAAAAATATAAATTAAATCCTCAAAAAACTTCTAAAAAAATTTGCTGAAAAGTGTATATCGATAAAATATCAGAAAAATATCAATAAAATATTATTAAAACTTCTCTTTTTCATAGAATATTAAAAAATATCTGAAAAATGTCCAAAATATATAAATAAAACAATCACAGAAATCTGAAAAATACAAATAATATGTGAATAAAATGTCCTAAAAATATGGAAATAAATGTCAAAAGTGATCTGAAAAATGTTAATAAACTATTAATTTAAAAAAATAAACACCACTTAGAAAAATATTCATTATATTTTCATATAATTAAAAATATTAGAAATAAATTAGACAAAACTTCATTATTCTAATATTTATAATCATAGTCATAATTAGGACATTAACTTAATAGATGATTACCTGGTTAACAGCTGCAGCTTTATTATGATGGTGAAACAGTGACTTCTGCCAAATACAAGCGAGTGACACCAACAATATTTGTCAAACCACAGCGAGCTCCACCTCGGCAGTGTCACATCTGTGCCAGCTTTCTTTCTAATTACTTCTGCTCTAATTACTAATTACTCTAAAACCACACCTTGTTTTGCTGCCAGCAGGCGGAGACGTGCCCGAGTCACTCCAAGTCACCAGTGTGTTGTACATAAACACGGATATTTACATGGATATTTATCAAACACTGTCCGAGATAAAAACCAGTAATGATTTATAATTTGAGGTGCCTTAACTCAGGTGTGTTCTGGATAAAAACAACAACAGATCGGGCCTACCTGACGATCTGCAGGTCAAACTTGACAGATGTGTCGTCCTCAGACAGCTGGTGGACGCTGAACCTCAACTCAGCCAGGATCTGACCAATCACAGGGCGGGAGGAGAAAACAGAGGACCAATTAGAGAGCGTGGAGACGTGATCCGAGCCACAAAACTACCTCAAAAATCAGTTCAGTTCTTTCTGTCTCCATATTATCTTGTATAAAACATTCAGATTGCTTTATGTTTGTCATGGCCTCATCATCATCCTCTATTATGTGGAGCTATTCTTTGTTATGTTAACATTAAGAGTCACTAGTGTCGCTTCCTGTATCTGTCTTTCCTAATATTTCACTTTATCTACTCTCAGAACTTAGAACTTAGTCAGAACTGCCCACACACACTAGCTCAGCTCCACCCTGATTGACCTGTTGATGCTTCGCTGACCTTAGTTCCTCCCTTCATGGGGTTTCCCAGATCACACACCACCATCTTGGTCTGGTTCTCCTTTTTGTAAGCGCAGGACAGCCTGGAGAGAGTCTGC
>JAMOIN010000376.1:0-37500 GCA_024666655.1 Dascyllus trimaculatus
TCTTCTTCATTGGTGTCAGTAATGTGTTAGTGCTCTTATTCATTGGTGTCAGTAATGTGTTAATGATCTTATTCATTGGTGTCAGTAATGTGTTAATGATCTTCATTGGTGTCAGTAATGTGTTAATGATCTTATTCATTGTTGTCAGTAATGTGTTAATGATCTTATTCATTGGTGTCAGTAATGTGTTAATGCTCTTCTTCATTGGTGTCAGTAATGTGTTAGTGCTCTTCTTCGTTGGGGTCAGTAATGTGTTAGTGCTCTTCTTCATTGGTGTCAGTAATGTGTTGGTGCTCTTCTTCATTGGTGTCAGTAATGTGTTGGTGCTCTTCTTCATTGGTGTCAGTAATGTGTTAGTGCTCTTCTTCATTGGTGTCAGTAATGTGTTAGTGCTCTTCTTCATTGGTGTCAGTAATGTGTTAGTGCTCTTATTCATTGGTGTCAGTAATGTGTTAGTGCTCTTCTTCATTGGTGTCAGTAATGTGTTACTGCTCTTCTTCATTGGTGTCAGTAATGTGTTGGTCATCTTCTTCATTGGTGTCAGTAATGTGTTAATGCTCTTCTTCGTTGGTGTCAGTAATGTGTTAATGATCTTCTTCGTTGGTGTCAGTAATGTGTTAATGATCTTCTTCGTTGGTGTCAGTACTGTGTCGGTGCTCTTCTTCGTTGGTATTCTGCTGTGGTACTCACATTGAATGCAGGAAGGAGTTGAGGCAGGTGCAGAGCAGCAATGGCAGCATCGCGCAGAGCGTCATCACGTTGTTGAATTTGGCCTCCAGAACGCTGCGTTGTTCACCTGCTGCCTTTGTCTGATTGGCCGAAGAAACATCCAATGAGGAGTCCTTTAGACGACCGGTGAAGTACTGCATAGACAGACAGACAGACTGACTGACTGTTGGTTTCTATTCTGTTTTCAGGTCAAAGCTGCTTCTGAGCAGAAGATGATTCTTTTCAAACTGACCTCATCGTAACTCTGGACCATCACCTGCTCAGGTGTCTGTCAGAGAAGTCACGCTGTACTACCTGTTCTATCTGGACCTAATACAAATGGATGGACGACTTAAAAACTGTGTCCTGCTGATTTAACGCTGTAAACTGTTGCTGACGTGTCCACACAGCTGATTTCTTGTTGTGGCCAAACCTTTTCTCCTGTTCTGCTCATTTTGCTGCTCAACAAATTGTTAAATCAAGGCAAAAAAAAAAAAATCAGTACATTCAGGATCCTTAAATGTTTCATCAGACAGACCTCTCATGTCGATTAGAGTCATCTGACTCAAATGTTTGGTGCGTAAATACTGACAGGAAACATTTTAAAGGATGAGAAAGAAACGGCAGGTGCAGCAAATTAAAGGTATTCTAAAAGTGACTGGGATATGAGGAATGATGTGTTTGACTTCATCAGTTCAACTTCATGAAGCTGAAATAACGTCTGTAGGGTGAAACTGTCATGTCTGTTTGTAGTTTTGTTTCCTGTTTGATTTTGAGGAGATCCCTGACCTTGTATCTCTCTAGTTGTTTCCTTCCTCTGTACTGACTGTATGTCATGTCTCACCTGTGTCTGGAGTCTCAAATCAAATGTATTCGTTATACACAGGTGTACACACAGTGTTTACAACCTGGGTCTGAAGATTTAACAGTTTAAAGTGGCTGCAGAATAGGATTCAAATATAAAGGCACTCTTGTAGTGTTGCTGTCATGTATAAATATGTGAGGGTAGAGTGTGCGCTTGTAGTGGTGTGAAATGGGTAAAAGGCATGTACGAGTACATGTGTGTGTCGTGTGCCATGTGAATGTGTGTCTAGCAAAGTCCTTTTGGGTTCTTCTCCAGAAAGCGGAGCCTCAGGAGAGAAGCTCCTCCACATCCTCTCTCTGCTGCCTTCAGGCAGCGGAGGCGTCTACCTGAAGGCAGCAGGGAAGGAAGGCAGTTTGTTTCCGGGGCTAAACCCTGTTTTGAAGTGCGTCTCTGTCGCATGTAGCTTTACATAGTGCAGGTTAAACATAGTAAAAACCATGACAATATACAGAATTAACACCGGAGCAGGTATGACAGCAGGTGTACTCACCAGTGCCATCTTATAACACCTGAATCTCGTGTCTCACCTGAATCTCGTGTCCCACCTGTGTCTTTCTCTGTCTTTTGTCTCTTTGGCTTGTTTGCTTCCTTTGAGTCCACCTACAGTTACCTGCCTGATTCTCCGTCAGTTCCTCACCTGGATCTGCCAGCTCCTTCTGTGTTCTTCAGGTTTGTCTTTACACTGTGTTAGATTTTTGGTTCTGGTGTGTTTCTTGTCTGCACTCGGTCCTGATCCTAACTGACGGTGATCGGCTGCGATCTGTCAGCCTCGGACTAGTTTATATTTGCAGAGACACTGTGACGAATGGGATGATCCTCCACTGCAGAGGATTGTGGGTAAGAAGTGGATGCAGCAGGGCATCCTGGTATGTCTTGGTAGTGTGCTGTGTGTCGTACCGTAGTCGCAGTCATGAAGAAGTTCCACGGCAGCAGCGTTCCCAAACCGAGCATGAAGAAGATCAACCACACGCCACCGTACCTGCAGGGTTAGAGTGTTGGGGCCAGGGTTAGGGTCCGGGTAGACCAGCCTACTGAGTGTGTTCTACTGTGTTTACGGTCAGGGTGAGTCCTGAGTCAGGCCTCGGGGTGGGATAGGTAGAAAATCTATCAAAAAACAAGTACATGGAGTTTTCTCTGAGGTGATAATCAGCCTGGTTTTGTGCTGCTGATTGTCATTCGACCGATTCTCTGTATTTGTTTGTTTCCATTTTAAAATGATCAGCTGATCTGTTTCTCGTCTCACTTTGTGCTTCGTTTATTATGATTTGGTCGTGCTTTTGGTTTTGTGTCCTGGTTTTTTTTCGTAGTTTCTCAAAGACGTCATCCAAGACTCAAGCAAGTCCAGATGCTATGATTGAAGCTACGAGGACGACCTGGATGACTGAGAACCTTCACAGGTAGGGGTTTTGAATTTTTTGCACCAGCAAAGCAAACTTTGCTTTTTTCTGGAAACATTTTTTATCCTGCATCCAGGTCCTCACTGGCTTTAAACCAAACACTGACATCCCAGCGACTGTCAGCATGAATATGAAAGGAGAGAAGACGCTGCTGATGGAACACCTGTCAGTTAATCAGCATGAATCAGCCAATCAGAGACAGCAGCTTCTCATCATGTGTTTGATCAAAGTTTTAGTCGCAGACATTCAAACTTTAAGAACATGTGATGTGTTGATAATTTTTTTGTAATGTCATATTGTATATCAATATATTGATTAGTCTTCGATTTGTTTCCACTCACTTGTCTTTTGGTGAGCTGACGGCCATTTTCCCCGGAGAACCAATCAGCTGATGAGCTGCTGGGCTGAAGAACCAATGAGGTGAGGCGGTGGTGGAGTGTCAGTTCAAATAGATTCCTGCTCATCAAACAGAAGAATGCAATCGTTTCTGAATATATGCTGTTATACAATGTCTGACAGATCAGTGGATTTTGAAACACTTTAAATGTTTTTATAATAAAATAAAATCACATTAGACTGCGTTACCCCGTAACCATGACAACCTCTCCAGTCATGACGCTAACCCAACCAGCAGACAGTATTCATGCCCTCCCCCTCTATGAGACATTCAGGGA
Organism: Dascyllus trimaculatus; assembly: GCA_024666655.1. Taxonomy (NCBI): domain Eukaryota; kingdom Metazoa; phylum Chordata; class Actinopteri; family Pomacentridae; genus Dascyllus; species Dascyllus trimaculatus. Next base: position 3,645 of record JAMOIN010000376.1, read on the forward strand.
CTGTCTGAAATCTGACAACAGCTGCTTCCTGTGTCTGTAGACATATACAGCTGCTGACTGAGGCGCCTGAGCGTCCCTGAACACACCATCTGCTGTCCTCATGCTGAGAGAAGTTTGATCTGTGGTGTGTTCAGGGATCAGCGCTGATCAAACCAACAACAGATGAAACCTGTTCAACCTGCAGCCAATCCGACGACACAAGTGTGAAACGTCATAAATACCAACCACTAATAAGAAACAGCAGCTGCACGTTTACCTTCAGTGTTCAGCTTGTAGCCTGATGTTCTGTCGGTTTTCCAGTTGTTCCCTAGACGTTCCCCTCAGTCGCTGCTTCTTTCTGCTGGTTAAACCTCCACTTTCAGCCTCTCTGTGAAATCCGTTAAATGTCACGTCTGAATCTGTTGAGCATTGTTTCTCTCTTCTGCAGGTTGTTGTGAAATCTCTCTTCCTCCGTCGGCTTTTCTTTCTGCACTTTCAGCAGATTCAGTTCTTCACTGACTTTTAACCCTTCACCTCTGATATCAGCAGTTCAGCGGACTTTGCTTCTGTGTAAATAATGACGATGTGATAGCAGAGCGACTTAACAACAAGGAGAAAGAACGTTTAATTCTGGACATTTCTGTCTTTACCTCACTGATTGTTATGTCAAAATACTAAAATTTAAGGTTAAATCAAATGATTGGTCTTTAAATAAATGGAAACCAAATTAATTAGAACTTATAAATAAGTAACTTTGCAAAATCAAATAAATTAGTAGAAAAATAAAAATGGGAAGAAGCAGGTCACATGATACAGAACACGGCAACAGTGAGTGCAGCGCTGTGCTTTATCACCTAAACATCAAATGATTCTTACCTGTATAGCCTCACAGTAATCAGATTACTGCTAACAGTAGAGTACTGGTGTCTTTACTTCTGTCTCTGATGTCAGATTATTAAATTCTTCTCCACAGCAGGAACTCAGTGGACCTACAGAGAGTCCATGTTCCATGAGGGTCTCTGGTCCTCCAGTCCTTCCTCTGTCCCCCTTTACTCCTGGTGACAGACTTAGTCCTCCTCAGCATGGAGGAAACCAGAGTCCATCATTGCTGCTCACATCTTCTCACATTCTTCTCTGTTGGGTTCAGCTGCTCTTAGCTGGAGGGGTTGTGTTGCTCTACCTTCCTCTGCTGGGTCCAGGTCTGGACTCTCACTGTCCAGGTCCTGGTTCCTCTTAGTCCTGGTCTAGAAGCTCTGGTGTGATGTTGTTCTCTGGATAAATCTTCCTCTTCTCCATCTGGTCAGCCAGTGTTCTGGTTCCTCCTCAGACCTTCATGGAGCATCTCTAAACGTCATCAGCACCTTTATCTACCATCACACTCCACCTCCGTGCTTCACTGTCAGGACTATGATCCACTGTGGTGGTCCTGGTCAGGTTCTGGACTCCATCTGAGCCCAACTCATTGATCTTCATGTGACCAAACAATGTTCTCCAGCATCCATCAGGCTTCTCTTCATCTTCTTTAGCTCCATCTGGAAGTTTAGTTGTGAGCAGCAGCCAGGTTTAGTTGTGGTCCTCCGTCCATAGAGGTTGATGTTCTCCAGGCTCCTCCACACTGTCTGAGCTCCACACTAACTCTGGTCTCCATTGATCAGCCCTGGTCCAAGTGTGAAGCAGCTGCCGTCTGTTGTCCACAGCTAGATAGTGAAAGTAGTTCCCTGTCCGTGGAGTCATTGTAGGAGCTCTGATCAGTGCTACTATGGCTCCTTCTAGACCTCCTGGTTCCTGCTGACACTGGGCTTCACTGGTTCTTAGTGGATCACTGGTCTTCCTGGATCCTTTTCCATCTTTGTCCAGTCTCACAGTCACATTGTTCACTTCCTCTGTTCACTTCTTCTCCATGTGGAGCCATGATGCAGACATAGATAGACCCAGTCCATAGGTCCAGACCTGGTCCATAGATAGACCCAGTCCATAGGTCCAGACCTGGTCCATAGATAGACCCAGTCCACAGGTCCAGACCTGGTCCATAGATAGACCCAGTCCACAGGTCCAGACCTGGTCCATAGACAGACCCAGTCCACAGGTCCAGACCTGGTCCATAGACAGACCCAGTCCACAGGTCCAGTCCTGAGGAAGTTCTCAGTAGAACCAGGGTCATCATCAGGCTGATGGAACCACAGCTGGACTCTGGTTGGTTCTCTGAGGTTCTACTTTAGAGTCTGAAGTCTTCTTAAAGTGTTTGTTTCTGGTGTCACTACTTTATAGCAGCTCTGATGAATATCAGTTCTCTTTAGTCTCAGTCACAGGACTGAAGCTCAGTTAAACCGGTAGTTCAGATTATTCTTATTTATGCCGACTTTTCCAATTTTTTCCTCAGTAAAATCAATTCTGACACTTTTGCAACTTTTGCAACTTTATTTTTTCTCGTCTTCTGATTTAGTACCGCTGCCGTCCTCAGTGGGATTTACCAGGTTTAATAAAGGTTTAGTTAAAGAACAGAATTAAAATGTCTGCTTCTTTGTGATATTTGATTTGATTTGATTTGTGATATTGCAGGAACATGTTAAAACGTTTAATTAAGAACTTTATTCTACAGCATTCAGTCACATGTCTAAAGCTGGATTGTACGTCAGCTTTTATTATTCAAACACGTGCAACCAGATCAGCCAGTAAATCATTAACACCTACAAACACCAGAAAGACGGCTTTTATCTTATCAATGACAAATTAACTCCAGAGCTTGAGAGTACAGAGCATCAAACGCAGACCAGGGGGAGAGCTGAAAGATTTAATTTAACAAAAAATACAACTGCCAAATAATAGTGCAGAGAACTGGGAGGAAGGAAGGGGAAGCTAAAGGGGAGGGGCGCAGATGAAGCTCTAGTGACCTCTGGAGGAGAAACAGAGAACTATGCAAGGAACGCTTGGCCGGGAGAGAAACTGGAAGTTACTACGGCAACTGAGGTGGACAAACAGAAGGAACTTAACTCCAAACTCAGTGTTGACCGTACAGATAAACTCTGACATAAGGAGTTACTCCAGGGCGAGGCCCAGCAGAGGGTTTAACTACAAACGGGGCCGGCGGCTACACATAACCTGGAACACTCAAAGGACAAGCACGCGACTACTACACCCCAAACTAAATCCAAAATACACAACCGCTGTCACTGACATCAACAGCTGGGAAACAAGCGACTCTGCTCAGCTGGAAGGAGGACGAGCAGCCAGGGAGTCAGTGGGTGGAGGAGGCTCATGGAGGTTCTGGATCCAGACAGGGTTCAGTGTGGGTCGGAGGTTCTTTACATTATCAGCTATCAGCTGGTCAAGTTCATCAGAGTTTCTGAAACTGCTCTGAGCGCGCTCAGCAGCGGATGACCAATCATAGACGGGACAGATGTAGAGCTGCATGTTTAGTTCTATTATAGTCCAGATTTAAAAACACAAAGGAAATCTGAAGCCAACTGGAACTGAGAGGTGGTTAGAAATCGACCTCAAAGATCAGCATCATGACGTTCATTAGTTTAAACCTCCACAGGTCTGAGTTAGTGTTGAATGTAGAAACACTACATGGATCATCCTGTGTTTTCAGGATCAGCATCACTGAGAGGAGAGCTTTCTTCACTTCCTCAGATGTGTTTCTTGGAGCTACAACCTGACATGACATTCACACGGGTTTATTCTGTCAGACATGTTCTATAACAATGTTTCATGAGCTGAAGTGTCGTCCATCATGCATGTAAATGACCATGTGACCTACCAGAGTCAGCTGACTGATGATGTCATGGACTGATGGAAACCTTAATTTGGAACTAGAGCTTCAGCTTTCTAGTTTTCATTTAGAGACTTTAGAACTGGACATGCTATAAATGTCAGTATACGTCCATATCCAGGCCTCTCTCAGGGTTGGGGCTTACTCTCCCTGAGCAGCTGCACAATGTTAGCGGGGGAGTTTGTTTCTTTAAACCAATCCCAGCAAAGGTTGCAGCCTCGGTGTTCCTGTAAAGTGTGACCAGGGATTGTTCTGGTGGAACATTTGCAGCAGAGAGATGAGAACTGGACGAAATGAAGCTGAGTCCAAACATGCCAAGTATTTGTCTGGTTGGAGGCCGTTGTCTCTGGTAGTGAAGGGCGTTTAGAAAAAGGTAACACACAGAAAGAGGAAGGGGAGGAAGCTGCAGCAGAAATCTGTGTTTAAAGCAACAGTCTACATCTACGCAGTGAAACGGACGGCAGTCAGACGTCAGGTTCTGGACTCATTAACACATGAAGGTTCTTCATCCACAGTCCATTTTCAAACTGAGGAAATGAACTAAGACAGTCTTGAGTGGACTAACTCGAACCATGCAGCTCAGTAGATAACAAGCCGAGACCATTTTCAACATTTGGTGCAGGTCAGAGCATTATGGAACATTTCAAAGCACTTTTAGCTTGAAGCAAAGCTTGTGTTTGGCAACATGTCCATCTGATTGTCTCGCTGATCAATGTCAGCCTTCAGGTGGAGCAACAACATGCTGCATAGACTGAGGAGTTTGTGTTCAGTCACAGCTGCTCGGAGTGTTGAGAGCTTCGTGAACAGAAACCAACCGTGGAGAGATCTGCTATGAAAGGTCAGCCTTCAACCTGACTATGGACTGAACAGGCCCCGTGATGGACTGCTTACCTGTCCAGGTGAACCCTGTCTTTGTCCTAAAATAACTATGATGATAGATGGATGTTGGCTGAGTGAGTATGTCATCCACAACAGTCCACAGTGACAGCTTCAGATTTACTGCAGGCTCAGAGAACATCATCTGTATCTCCTCATTAAAGGGACGGTAGCTGACCTCTCCTGATAGCACATCAATATATTTGTAAGAAGTACAGCCAGAACTCCATTTTTACATGTCAGTTTTATTTTCTTCTTCAGGGCAGTCTTCCATCATCTCCTCATGTGCTGAACTTCCTCTTCCCCTGCAGCATGGACTTCAGGTACTTCCTGGCTGCCATCTGTTTGCGGAAGCGACTGTAGCTGTCGGTGAAAACAGCATCAGAATGCCGTTTGACAGGAAGCTGGTTTGTTATCAGGTCCCCACTACGAAGAGAAAACATTTACCAGTAAGAACACTAAGCAGAGGAAGAAGAAGCTCTAAAAAAAGCATTATTAGTCCCAAACAAAATTCCTCAAAACAAAATGCATCTGTCCATTCTGAAGTAGTCCTTCCTGCCCTGTACACTTGACTGATTCCCAAAGAAGGTCAGCTGATTGACTCTGCATGCTGTCATGTGCTCACGGGGTTTGGATTTTCAATAGAAGATGTCTAAATTACATTTTTATTGGTACAAGAAGAAAAAGCTTCAACAAATTTGCCAAAAAATAAACTGCTGACTTTAAACTTAGACTGGCCCAAATTAAGTTTCCTCCAGAATTACTTGACAGAACAAGTTAGACAAACCAACCAAAGTTAGACAAACCAACCAAAGTTAGACAAACCAACCAAAGTTAGACAAACCAACCAAAGTTAGACAAACCAACCAAAGTTGGACAAACCAGCCAAAGTTAGACAAACCAGCCAAAGTTAGACAAACCAACCCCACCCCTGGTACAGAACAGTAACTCCTATGGATGATTTACATGTAAATCTCAAACACATCGTACTTGGCCCGTGTGTCGATCATCGGCTGGAGATGATGTTCAGCTGTGAGTTCAGGCTGCCGGTGGCTGTAGTTGCTGGTCAACAGTTCGTCTGCATGATGCGTAGATCTGCACAAAGAGCAGCAACATGCATCAGTTCAGTCATCTCAGTGTTCAGTTAAAGCTCTTCTGGTGAGTTCTGTTCACGTCTGACATGTTAAAGGCTCTTTCTTTAATCAATCCAATCCCACTTTATTCGTTAAGCACTTTGAAAAAACAACAGTGGACCAAAATGCTGAACACAACAGATGAAAGACGGAATAAATAATAGCTCAAGGCATTAAAATTGCTTTTAAAAATACAAATAAAACAACAATAAAATTATAATAAATTAATGGGCATAAAACACAAAAATCATACAGTAAAAACAATAAAATAAATAAAAATCTGTCTCACAATAATGTTGAAGGCCAAGGAAAAGAGATGGGTTTTAAGGAGGGACTTGGAGCAGAGGAGAGGCCTGTCTGATGAGCAGAGGAAGATCATTACATAGATCTGGAGCTAACCCTCACCTGAAGGCCGCTAAGCCTCTGAGCCTCCACTCAGTCTGAGGCACACTCAGGAGCAGCTGATCACCCTAAGCCTAACCTGAGAGAGCAGGTGGAAGAATAAATGTGTAGGGGCTCGGAGAGGTAGGGCGGGGCCAGACCATGAAAGGACTTTAAAATGGATCCTAGAGTGTGGGCAGCCAGTGAAGGGAGGCTAAAATGGGGGAAATGTGCTCAAGTCTACGTGTTAAAAGATGTGCAGCAGCGTTCTGTACCATCTGGAGACACACGAACCACAGTTAAACACAACGATTCATTGAGCGTGGATGATGCTGCATTATTCATCTGCTGCTTTATTCCTCAGAGCTGTTGGCACTAATGGAATAAAATGAATGTGGAGGTTTGAAGAAGGTGGCAGTGGATATTCCAGAGATGCCACCTGTTTACCACACTTATTCCCCATCAGCTCACCTGTGTAGAGAGTCCACAGCAAACATTTACATCCACTAGAAAGTCAATTTTTATCATGTCAGTGACTCCGAGGACTCTGAATCTATGATGGAGTCATTGCAACACGAGTCTGTGTCACATAAACAACCTTGTGTTTTGGTTCTTTCATAAATTTATTAAAGTCTTCTGGAGATGGGACTAAACCTGCTGGATCATAAATATAAAACAGGAATGCTAATATGTGCATATGTGTCTTCATCAGTCCACAGGTTCTTGATGGTCTAAGCCAGGACTTTGGGGGGGACCAGTCTAGAACCTTCATTCCAGCCTGATGGAACCATTTCTTCACCACTTTGATGTGTTTGGGCTCATTGTCTGGTTGGAACATCCAGCTATGTCCCAGATCAACCTTCTGCTGATGGTTTTAGGTTCTGATCCTCCTCCTTCATTGTTCCATTGACTTTGTGTGAAGCTCCAGTTCCACAGAGCATGATGCTGCCACCTCCATGCTGATGGTAGGTCTGGTGTTGTTGGGGTTGAAGGCCTCACCTTCTCTCCTCAGTCTTTGTTCCATCTGACCTCAGAACTTTCCTCCAGAAGGCCTTTTCTTTGTCCATGTGATCAGTGGAGCTTTAAGGTTCTGCTTCTAGAGGAAGAACTTCCTTCTTCATGGAGCCTCTCAGCTCATGTTGATGTCCAACCCTGTGGACACTGACAGCTGTGCTCTTTGCTGAGCTCCTCAGAGTTTGTGACGACAAGACTGCCTCAGCTTAATTCTGGTGATGACACGGGTTCTGTTGGTACATGGTGTTCAGAGACTAATCTCTCGCTGGATCACGGTGCTAAACCTTTCTCATATCCGAGTGAGTTCTTGAAGAAGCTTCCTGTCTCTTCTTTCCTTTTCCTCCATGTTTGAACTCTGGGAAATAAGCTGTTTTACTAAAGTCCTGCCAGAGCTTCGATTCCACCGACTTCTCTGAGTGAACGTCAACGGTTTCTTCATTTTAACCATCAACATGTGTTTCACACTGCATCCCAACCCTTCTGCTCAACAGTGCTTTCCTAAAGCATCCCTTCAGTATTAGATCTACCCTGGATTAGGGCAGGGCTGCACGGTAGCTCGTTGGTTAGCAGCGTCGCCTCACAGCTATAAGATCCCCGGTTCGTGTCCCGGTTAGGACACTTAGGATCTTTCTTTGTGGAGTTTACGTGTTCTCTCGTGGGTTTTCACCAGGTTCTCTGATTTCCTCCCACGGTCCAAAACCATGCTGAGGTTAATTAATTATTCTAAATTATCCATAGGTGCTTGATTGTCTGTCTATATGTGTGGCCCTGTGATAGGCTGGCGACCTGTCCAGGTGAACCCTGCCTTCGCTCGAGTCGGCTGGGATAGACTCCAGCCCCCCATGACCCTACAGAGGATTAAGTGGTGTATAGATGATGGATGGATGGACTAGGGCTCCCCCTCCTGTAACCGTACAGGTATTACACCTGGTCCGACTGTGTGCCTTTTTGGCCTGTGATGGGGCAGCTGAGCACATCAAACCTGATTTTTGTTTGTGTTCTCAGTGTCTCAGAATCTGTTCTCCACTTTGTGATGTGAACCAGACTGACTGGAAACCTCAGCACTGATCTACAGTCACAGTGACAGTGAACGGAGAGGTGGGAATCGAACCTGTGGGGCAAATCAGACATAAGAGCTTTGAGTCAGAGGCTCCAACGGTAGTCTAAAGAGGTCAGGTCACAAATAACAACTTGATTTACAGATGTTTGGGCTTCAGGCTGACTATAAAGTCACTACACAGAAAGCTAAACAGGAGGAGGAAGTTTCTGACGATGGACTGCTGAACAAAGGTGTCAGAAATTGCTCAGCACAGCTTTTATTTTGGCGGGCAGTCTTATTCTGAACAATTCACAATATTCATACGTGACAGTGAAAGAAGATCTGTGATGGAGTGTTTTCTGATGAACAGAAGCTTTACCTGCTTAATCCGGAGAAGTGTTTCTGGCCGTCCGCATCGTGAACAGAGGGTCGAAGCTTCCAGCTGCTGTCACGTGTTGGAGCTCTGAACACAGACATGTGAAGGTTTACGTAACACGGACTGCTCTCTGCAACAAGCCTCTCCATTCTGTTGGAGCTGTAAATATAAATGAGTGTTTCTCTACGAGCTGCTCTGTCTGAACGTTTCAGACGTGTCGGCAGACGTGTCGTCTACATGACATGTTGGAAATACCTGTGCTGCAGGTGAACAGTTTACCTGGAAAACACTGGTGGAGGCAAAGTGGCACCCAATATACCACAGAAGAAGAGGAGATGAAGATGCATCATCATCACCTGGCTCATTGATGATGTCTGTTAACAGAAACACAACGAACCCCGAACAGCCAGGGTTAGGGTTAATGCAGCCTTCGGGGGCCCCCGAACAGCCAGGGTTAGGGTTAATGCAGCCTTCGGGGGCCCCCGAACAGCCAGGGTTAGGGTTAATGCAGCCTTCGGGGGCCCCTGAACAGCCAGGGGACCCCCAGTAACACACCTGACAGGTGTCCTCGAAGGCTGACACGCTGTACTGCCATAAAATGTGGTAAATGCAGTGACCACCACCCCAGTTACACCTGAATAACCAAAGGATGATGTGCAGTGACTTTTCAAATGGAAACCACCGAAGAGGCCCCTTTGGTGGACCTGGCAGGTAGAAGCTGAAGAAGGACACGTTATTGTCTGTGCTGACAATAAAATTGAAGCGTCTTCAGCAGATGATGGAGAGCAGTAAAAACTAAATAAGGAAATCCTGTTAATACCCCATAATGACCCCAATAAGACCAACTGAGAGTCACCTGAACCTGAACCGACCGGGAGGATGGAGTTAGTCTCTGATCCATCAGAGCTGCACTAGTGTTAAGTTTAATTCAATGATCTGATCTGAATGTTCAATCAGCAGAAACAGAAAGTTAAGTGGAGATGAGAGTGATCACAGATGATGGCTAATAAAACATTACCTCAGTTATAATGATGAAATTTTTGAACTGGATAAGTTTAAAAAATACCTGAAAATGATCACAAAACTGGAAAAAAACTAAGTTAAAATATGTTTTTGTACAGTTATATGAAACCAAAAGGCCAAAAACTGTAGAAATAGTGAACCAGAAAGCTGAATATCTCAAAATGTAAGACTGATAAGATGAAGAAGTAGACAAGAGAAATAACCTCAGAATACAAAACAACACATGGAAGACCTGAGAAGACTGAAACCTAAGTTAAACCAAACACAAGGAAAGAATCAAAGACGAAAGACTCACTGGAGAAAACTGGAGCCGAGGAAGGAAGGAAGCTGCCGAAGGACGAACTGCAGACGGAGGAAAGAACTGAGCGCTGCTGCCTTTTTATACGACACCAACCGGAGGTTCAGGTCTGTGCAGCTTCATGTGGTTTATACACGCTCTGTATACGTAGGGCTTATTTATAGAATCGGATGGATTCACAGATTCACATGTTTTACATACAGATTCACATGTTTTATATACAGATTCACATGTTTTATATACAGATTCACGTTTTATATACAGATTTTTTAAAAATTTTTATTTAATTTTCACATAGAAAAAAAAAACACATAATAAACATTCCATTTAAAAAGAAAAATGTGAAGGAGATTACCAAAAAACCCTCAAGGGGCTTAAAAAGACGGCAACCTCCAAAAAAGAAACTACAATTGTACAGACTGTACACAAATATATTTTAAAAAAAACAAACATTTTACCTAAAAAACATTCCTTCTATGCAGCATTAATATCACCAGACCATACTAGATAAATATCCCATGTGGAAACTTACTGAGGAGCAGTTTTTTCAGTGCTTTTTTAAATTGAATTTGTGAAAGCTCAGTGAGGTAAGTTGGCAGGTTGTTCCATATTTTGGGTTGTCTGTATAGAACGCTCAACTGAGACTGGCTGGTCCGGGCAAAGGGAGCCCTGATGAGACAGCTACTCCGAGTAGAGTGCCTATGGAATTCACCGTTACAGAGAAAAATGTTGTTCAAATGTTCAGGGAATCGCTTTTTAACAGAGCCATAAACAAACTGACCAATTTGAAATTGGTTGACTTGATAAATGCTAAGAATTCCTGCTTTGACAAACAGGGGCTGAGATGAGTGCCTACGATCTACACAGAATATAATCCTCAATGCTCGTTTCTGAAGATGAAGAATAGGCTCAAGTTTGGTTTTATGAGTACTAGCCCAAGCAATGTTACAATAATTAATATATAGATATATCATTGCATAATACAACATCATTGCAACATTTGTATTGATCAAGTGCCGGATCTCCCCTAGTTCACCCACTGCTTTAGCAATTTTTGTACTTATAAAACTAAGGTGTGGTTTCCAGGATAGTGAATCATCCACCAAAACACCAAGAAAACAAAATGAATTAACGTTCCTAATGGGGGTATTATCAATTTGGATTTTCATTGAAGAGTTAAAAATATTAGGTTTTGTTCCAAAAAATATAAAACTTATTTTTCTAATATTTAGTGACAATTTATTAGACTTGAACCATGAAGACAGCTTGTCAAGTTCTTCATTCATTACTTTTACCAGAATGTTTGGATCTTTATGGGAATAAAATACACTTGTGTCATCTGCAAACAAGATTTTAGAAAGTTTATCTGAGACATTAGGAAGGTCGTTAATATATAACAAAAACAGCAGAGGACCCAGAATAGAACCTTGGGGTACACCACATTGAAGAGGAAGGAGAGGAGATTCCAGCCCATTATAGTTAACAGTTTGATATCTGTCACTTAGATAACTAGTGAACCACAGCAATGACTTATGTTTTATGCCAAGAAGTGAGAATTTATCCAAAAGTATCTTATGGTTAACTGTATCAAATGCTTTAGACAGATCCAGAAAAATGCATAAAGTGTTTTCCTTTCGATCTTTAGCTTTGTATATTTCAGATGATATTTCATGATACATACAGATTCACATGTTTTATATAAAAAAGTGAACACCTGAACCTCTGAAGACGCCACCTGTTCGTCTACAGCTTTAGTTCTTGTTCGGATCACTGACTGTAGCTTCAGAAAACAGCTGTGACTCAGCATGTCATTTACTTTGCATAGTTTAATCATGTTTTGTAAATACCAATCTCTATGCAATAATTTACAGACTTTAATGAACTGGAGCCAAAAACAAGAATAAAACATGAAGATCTTCAGCTGATTCTTCTTGGTTTTCTAAAAGCACCAGCTCATATGACTGTGAGAGACGCTCCTTTGCCTGATGAAATGTGAATGTTGCCCTGAGCAAGAGCAGAGATGCCTCATTAACAGATCCATCTTAACAAATGTGCTGACAGCCGGTTGATGAGCTGTGCTGGAAGCATTCGTTTCCCATCAGCCATCAGTGCTGTCATCAGATCCTGGTGAAGCCAGTCGAGTCCGATGAGTCCAAATCAGATTTACACGAGACACGGTGATGACGGTGATGTTGACCTTATTTGAGCTCTGAATGTCTGATTACGCTGCTTGGGCCTTCAGATCGGTGGCAACATCACTGCAGAACACAAAACGAGTGGCTGGAAAATCAGGAACACTCATGACGTCCCTCAACAAACGGCATGAATCAGTTTGTCAAACCTCGTCACAGCATTGCACAGAAGCTGATCCACCCTGAAGACCAAACACCAAGAGCAATGTGATCCACCTCTGTACTGGGAAACTGCCTCAGATCTGCTGGTTCCTCAAGTCAACTAACGAGCTTCTGCAGTAAACTAATCAGAGATAAACCCATCAGATTAGGTAATGTCCTGCATCTCCAGCAGTCAGGAGGTCTACGGTTCTGTCCTCTCATGTGTTTCTATGGAGATCAGGGATGGATGTGACGTTGCATCTGGTGTTCTGGTTAGTTCTGGTCTATCAGCTTCACGTTGCTGTTCAGGGAACAGGAAGCATCTGGAGGCAATAACATGATTCACAGAACACATAAATCTGCCAGGGTGTGAGTTCACAGAAAAACCACACAAAACACAACATGAGAATCATCCATCCTTCCATCCATCATCCATCCTTCCATCCATCATCCATCCTTCCATCCATCCTTCCATCCATCCATCCATCATCCATCCATCCATCATCCATCCATCCATCATTCATCCATCATTCATCCATCATCCATCCATCCATCCATCATTCATCCATCATTCATCCATCATTCATCCATCATCCATCCATCATCCATCATCCATCCATCCATCCATCATCCATCCATCATCCATCCATCATCCATCCATCCATCCATCATTCATCCATCATTCATCCATCATTCATCCATCATCCATCCATCATCCATCCATCATCCATCCATCCATCCATCATCCATCATCCATCCATCATCCATCATTCATCCATCCATCCATCCATCCATCATTCATCCATCATTCATCCATCATTCATCCATCATTCATCCATCATTCATCCATCATCCATCCATCATCCATCCATCATCCATCCATCATCCATCCATCCATCCATCATCCATCATTCATCCATCCATCCATCATCCATCCATCATCCATCCATCATCCATCATTCATCCATCCATCCATCATCCATCATTCATCCATCCATCCATCATTCATCTGTAACGCTTATTGAAAAAGAAAATAAGGTTAGGACTAATTATTGCAATGGAAGTTATTTGACTTAAACAGAAAACCAGGTTTGTTATAGGAGCTTGGGGTGAATGAAAGACTGGAAACAGAATGAGAATTTTAAATTGATTTATCTTCAAAAGTAAATAGTCTGTAACACAAAAATAAGAAAACAAGGCACATAAATATATTAAACAACCAATACAACAATAAAAAAAACAAAAGACCTTTTTGAAACCCAAGTTTTTTAGGCTTTTTTTTCCAAAGTCCACGTATATCTTTTTTCCAAGTTCAGTTCAAAATAAATCCTGTGGTGAAGGAAAGAAAAAACACAGTCTTAACCATCCTTTTTAGCTGGATGCTGGATCCTTCATGCGGTCCTTTGTAGGAAAAAACGCAGTTCCCTAAAAGGAGTCCAATACAAAAAAATGAAAAGGTCCTACCCGTAGCTCGCCACCTCCATGATGAGGAAATCTGGTCCGAGGGGTAAAAAAAAACCTGACCTAAAAACAAGGTCATAACAAAAACTCATAAGTTTCATCAACACTCAATTTCAGTTACTAGTAACATGCATTCTTAAATCAAACAATGGCCATTTTTATATTACTTAAAAAACAAATTCACAGTTGCGCAACTTTAGTCATTAATATCAAGGTGCCAAGGTGTCACTTCATTCATTCATTCATTCAACAATGCTAACGCAGCTCAATGTATTTTAACTGCGGCATTAGCATGATCAACACCAGCACTACACAATGCAAACAATCAACAAAAGGCATATATCAGCCAACGGCTAATATTGTCAACCTTTAAGGCTTTATTCTAAAGGTACGTGTGAATAAACACACATTGGAGTGCCTATGTTAAAATATGGGCACTTTAAACAGCGGTCTCCATGACGGAATTTACCGCGACCGAAACAATAACTTTTTTTAGCGGCACGTTTACCGTACACAATAATAGATTTTAATAGCAAAAACGTTTTACTAACTCACCGTTGAGTTTCATGCGACTTGGCGGAGCTTTTGCTACGTTTTCGGTGGTTTTCTGTGGAAATGTTTGGAGCAGAGCCCGTGGTCACAGCCGGAGCAGATGAGCAGACGCTGACAGGATGTCAGCGCGCTCTGTCATTTTTATGACAGCACCACGGGTGGTCGGGCTCAGGATTGGCCCTTTTTACAATGGGTTACACATCCATCATCCATCATCCATCATCCATCCATCATCCATCCACCATCCATCCATCATTCATCCATCCATCCATCCATCATCCATCATCCATCCATCCATCCATCATCCATCATCCATCCATCCATCATCCATCCATCATCCATGCATCATCCATCCATCATCCATCCATCCATCCATCCATCCATCATCCATCATCCATCCATCCATCATCCATCCATCCATCATCCATCCATCATCCATGCATCATCCATCCATCCATCCATCATCCATCATCCATCATCCATCATCCATCCATCCATCATCCATCATCCATCATCCATCATCCATGCATCATCCATCCATCATCCATCCATCCATCCATCCATCATCCATCCATCATCCATCCATCATCCATCCATCCATCCATCCATCATCCATCCATCATCCATCCATCATCCATCATCCATCCATCCATCATCCATGCATCATCCATGCATCATCCATCCATCATCCATCCATCCATCCATCCATCATCCATCCATCCATCATCCATCCATCCATCATCCATCCATCCATCATCCATCATCCATCCATCCATCATCCATCCATCATCCATCCATCATCCATCCATCCATCCATCCATCATCCATCATCCATCCATCATCCATCCACCATCCATCCATCATTCATCCATCCATCCATCCATTCATCCATGCATCATCCATCCATCATCCATCCATCCATCATCCATCCATCATCCATCCATCATCCATCCATCCATCCATCCATCATTCATCATCCATCCATCATCCATCCACCATCCATCCATCATTCATCCATCCATCCATCCATTCATCCATGCATCATCCATCCATCATCCATCCATCCATCCATCCATCATCCATCATCCATCCATCCATCCATCCATCATCCATCCATCATCCATCCATCCATCCATCATCCATGCATCATCCATCCATCATCCATCCATCCATCCATCCATCATCCATCCATCCATCATCCATCATCCATCATCCATCCATCCATCCATCCATCATCCATCCATCATCCATCCATCATCCATCCATCATCCATCCATCATCCATCCATCATCCATCCATCATCCATCCATCCATCCATCCATTCATCCATGCATCATCCATCCATCATCCATCCATCCATCATCCATCCATTCATCCCTCCGTCCGTCCGTCCGTCCGTCCGTCCGTCATTGTGACGACCCTCCTACTCAACACCAGATGTACCTGATCAGGAGCTGAGGGTCGCCACCTGACGGAGCCACACCTTCAATCAGCGGCTGAGCTGCATTTTAACCTCCCTTCTCCCCAGTAGTGAAGAGGCTCGCTGAGACGAGCAGGGTGTCTGAGGAGTTCCGGTTTGCGTGGGTGTTTGTTTGAGGCATTGTCGGCAGCGTGGACTGCCTCTAATCGGCAATAAACCGTAACTTCTCACCGTGCAGTGGTTGTCTCTGGGTCTTTGTTACAATGGTGGAGCCGAGTTGTAACAGTCATTCATTGTTAAAATGTTTCCCTCTATGTCGTGTCTCTCTGTTCTTGGGTCTCTGAACAACCCATGACAAAAGGTACTTTAGAATGTCAGAAGAATATTGTGTATCTTGTTCTGTCTCATCATTGAAAAACGTGTGTTTGTGTCTATGATGCACTTCGTCCATCTTTCATCTATACAGCACTTTATCCTCTGTAGGGTCGTAGGGGGGCTGGAGCCTATCCCAGCCGACTCGGGTGAAGGCAGGGGACACCTGGACAGAGCTACATATAGAGACAGACAACCAAGCACACTCACATTTACATTGATTTAGAATAATCAGTTAACCTCAGCATGTCTTTGGACTGTGGGAGAAAGATCCCAGACATCCTAACTGGGATGTGAAACGGGGATCTTCTAGCTGCTAACCACCGTGCAGCCTCTATGATGCACTTTCACTTTCTAAACAAAGTTCTGTCAGATTGTGTAGCTCCAACAGACAGAACACCAGGGGCCTCATGTACAAAGACTTGAGTGGATCTCTTACTAAAACATGGTGTACGCTCAAATCCAGAAAACATTGTATGCACAAAAATATCCAGATGTATGATTCTGTGTGCACGCATGAATCCAATCACATTTCCTTTGGGCATCCCAATCAACGTGAAAATGAGTGCACATGTCGGTGTACCCGACTCCTCCCTGTTCACGCCCCCATGCACATATGCAAATCATATTTAAACGAGCTCTGCACCTGAGATTATCTTTTCTGCAAACGTCAAATTAAACAAGACATGAGTAAGACGGGGAAAAGATGAATTTCACAGAAAGTGAACTGGAGGCACTGCTCGGTATGGCTGGACCTGAATACCTGAATAGTTGATTGTTGTGGTGGTATCTGGATCATAATTTTGAGATCTGAACCCCTCCCCTGGCCGCCGTCACCTAGCTTAGCACCTGCACCAGCGGTTCAGGAGACTCAAAGGAGCCGACAGACAGGCATGGTGTGGACACTGCTGCTGGTCGGCACAATGTTGGTTAACTGCATTTGGGCATCACATTTGATCTGTACACCGATAAAATGAAAGTGTTTCCTGTTGACATACAAGTTCATCATGTGATGGTGCTTTTATAGCATGTGTGTAGTCGATAGCTCCGATAACAGTTTCCCAGCATCACCTCTATTCAATTCAATTCAATTCAGTTTTATTTATATAGCGCATATTTACAACACAGGTCGTCACAAAGCGCTAAACATTGTAAGAAAGAACAGGAAACAGAAAAACAGGAAACAGAAAACAGAAAACCCAACAATCCAAGGTTGCTTCTGGATTCGCTCTGAGCAGCAGTCAGCGACGGTGGGAAGGAACCAAAAACCCCCCATGGTAGGGAAGGGGGAAAAAAACCTCCGACAGAACCAGGCTCAGGGAGGGCGGACATCTGCCTCTACCGGTTGGGTTGGGAGTGGAAACCGTAACTTCTCACCGTGCAGTGGTTGTCTCTGGGTCTTTGTTACAATGGTGGAGCCGAGTTGTAACAAATGGGGGCTCGTCCAAACAGTCCAGCCAGTGTCAACACCGGTACCGGGTCTGCGTGAGTACTGGTGTGGGCGGAGTCTGTGAGTTTTGTGAATGAATCGGGTGCTTGGTAGTGTCGGGAGGCCTGTTCATTCATTCAGTTTCGGGAGGAACGGCGCGTTCTGAGTGTTCGGAGACACCGCGTTTGGTGAGTAGGCAGCTTCTGGGGTATTGTGTGGTGCGCAGAGGCAGTTGTTAAGCCTGTGTTGCTGGTGTGTGTGTTGCTGGTGTCGGGTGTTTCTGTAGCGGCACAACGTCGGTGGGTTTCTGTGAGTTTCGTCCCTGTTAGGCTTCAGAGCGGATTCCCTTGGCGTCCGTTGGGGGGTCGATAGTGTGGTGGGAACGTGGTTGGAGCAGTTGTCTCGGGAGCACGTCCGAGGCTGCGGGCGGAGTCGCCGTTTATCGGTTGTTTTGCCGGGCCTGCGGGAGATTAGTGCTTAAATACCCGCCACAAGTACCACCTGAAGACTAGGGGGGAGTTTTAGTTAGATTCTGGTTTAGGCAGTTAGAGGGACGGAACCGCGGCGTCAGAACAGCCGATTGACAGTCAGTATTATTGTTATCTGGTTTGTGCTGAGTCATGGTTTCAGTGGAGGAGTTTCTGAAAGCTCCGTCAGAGGAGTTGTTAGACCAATGTTCACGGGAGCAATTGGTGAAAATAGCGGAGCATTTTAAGATGGATGTGGGGGATAAACGGTCCAAGGACAATATGAGACACATCCTGAAGATTAATTTATTTGATTCAGGAGTTTTCCAGCCGAAAGTTCAGGCTGTTGAGGCTGATTTAGATCCCGGTGAAGCTGCTCCAAGCAGCTCGGCTTTAACATTCGAGCAACAGGAGAGGTTGCTGCTGTTACAGGTCGAGTTAAAAAGACTTGAGCTGGAGGAGCGCATGTTGAGTCTGAGATCTGCTGGGGTTGTGGGTCAGAGTCCTGGGGGTTCTTCTGGTTCTTCACCTTCATTTGATGTCTCCACGAATTTACGGTTGGTCCCCCAGTTTAATGAACGTGATCCTGACACGTTCTTTTCTCTATTTGAGAGAGTGGCTGAAACCAGAGACTGGTCAGACACTGAGAGAACATTACTCCTTCAGTGTATTCTAACTGGTAAGGCTCAGGAGGCGTATTGTTCACTCAATACATCGGACAGCAGAGTCTACAAATTGGTTAAAGCTGCTGTTCTAAAGGCCTATGAACTAGTCCCTGAGGCTTATAGACAGAGGTTCCGGTCATGGGAAAAGTCTAGTCGCCAGACTCACATGGAGTTTGTCAGGGAGCTCAGTACACATTTCCACCGTTGGTGTTCTTCGCTAGATGTTCACACATTTGACGCTCTGTGTGAGTTAATAATCTTAGAGCAGTTCAAAGACTCTGTTCCTCCACACATTTCCGTTTACATTAGTGAGCATAAAGTGAAGACAGCAGAGGAAGCGGCGGCCCTCGCTGATGATTATGTTTTAATTCATGGGGGGGATTATGACTGTCGAGCTCCGGAACCGGGTAAGCATAGAACGGATAGGTCTGGGTGGAGCACCGCGCAGGGAGATCAGAAGAATATATGCCATTATTGTAGAGGCAGAGGACATTGGAAGGCCGAATGTCCTGTGAAGAGCAATTCTCGAGGGGGTCAGGTGAAGCCTGTGGCGCTTGCTGCTCCAGGCAGGATACTAGCTGAGGTCCCCCTTCCTGGGGTTATTTCTCCCCGGGAAATGGGAGTATCTTGCAGCAAGTTACTACCTGATTTTTCTGCTTTTGTGTCCGATGGCTACGTGTCACTGATAGGTGCTGAGCAAAAGACACCGGTAAAAATTCTGCGGGACACCGGAGCATTTCATTCATTCATTGTGAGTTCAGTGCTGCCATTCTCTCAGTGCACGGCCACTGGGGACTACATTCTGATGCAGGGGATGGGGCTGGATGTGCTGCCAGTTCCAGCACATAGACTGAGGCTTGACTGTGGTCTAATTCAGGGGGAAGTTACTCTGGGAGTGCGTCCGGCCCTGCCTATCCACGGGGTGCAAGTCATTTTGGGGAACGACCTGGCGGGTAGTCGTGTCTGGGCTGACGGACCACCTCAACCTGTAGTAACCTGTTCTCCTTTTGTTTCAGACAATCCAGATGACAGTGCAAAGAATTTTCCAGAAGTGTTCACAGCATGTGCTGTCACCCGCTCCATGTGTGGTGAGAAGGCGGAGTCAGACGTTGGGCAGAGTTGTGCGGAGGATGAGGGGCTCCCGACTCTGGTTATACCTGTCTCCCTCTTGTCTGTTTCTTACAGTGATTTGGCGGCAGAGCAACAGGCCGACCCATCACTCCGTGCCTTGTTTGACTCTGTGTCTACGGATGCTTCGAGTACTGCATGTGGTTATTTGCTGCGGGATAAGATGTTGGTGAGAAAGTGGATGCCACATGGAGATAATTTCCTTGGTGATCCGGTTTACCAGGTTGTTGTGCCTTCTAGGTTCCGGGAGGAGGTGTTGCGGACGGCTCATGATCAGAGCAGGCACCTGGGAATTCGTAAGACATACTATTACATCTTAAAATACTTCTTCTGGCCTAGGTTGAAAAGAGATGTTTCTCAGCATATTAGAACATGCCACACTTGCCAAATGACAGGGAAGCCTAACCAGGAAATTAAACCGGCTCCTCTGTGTCCCATCCCAGCAATTACCCAGCCGTTTGAGCATCTGATCATTGATTGTGTTGGTCCTTTGCCACGTTCAACATCAGGAAGCCAGTACTTGCTTACAGTCATGTGTCTGAGTACTAGATATCCAGCAGCTTATCCGTTGCGGACTATTAATGCAAAGTCTGTGGTTAAAGCGCTGACCCAGTTTATATCAGTGTTTGGGATTCCAAAGGTTATCCAGACTGATCAGGGCTCTAACTTCCGGTCCCATTTGTTTGGCCAAGTTTTGAAGCAGCTCCGGGTAAAGCATAACCAGGCATCTGCATACCATCCGCAGAGCCAGGGGGCTCTAGAACGGTTTCATCAGACCTTGAAGTCCCTGTTGCGGAGCTACTGTGTTGAGATGAACCAGGATTGGGAATTGGGTCTACCGTGGTTATTGTTAGCAGCTAGAGAGGTGGTGCAGGAAAGCACCGGGTTCAGTCCTAATGAGCTAGTATTTGGACATACTGTGCGTGGCCCGTTAACTCTGTTGCATGATGTGGCGGCCCCACTTGAACCACCCCAGAATCTGGTTGAGTACATCAATGGTTTCCGGCACCGGCTGTATGTAGCAGGGGAGACTGCTAGGAGAGGCCTGGCTGTTTCCCAGGCCAACATGAAGTGCTGGTTTGATCGTAAGGCTAAGGCTAATAAATTCAGCTCAGGAGATCAGGTTTTGGCATTGTTGCCCTTGGTGACATCTCCGTTTGAGGCCAAGTTTCATGGTCCCTTTACAGTCATACGCCAGGTTTCAGAGCAGAATTATCTCTTGGCCACGCCTGAGCGTAGAAGGAAGACTCAGCTCTGTCATGTCAACCTGTTAAAGCCTTACTATTCCCGTGAGGGGGGAAAAGGGGTGCAGATGGCGAAACCTGTGTTGGTGGTAGGTGCAGGGAATCCCTTAGCTGCTAGATCCTTCAGGCCGGGTCAGGACGATGAAGTAATGACACCTGATGAGGGCCAGGTGCGAGGCAGGTTGAAGAACTCGGAGACGTTGGATAACCTAGAGTCTTTGTTTAAGCATTTACCCGGTGAACGGTGCATCGAGCTGTCTGCTCTTATCAGAGATTACTTGTGTCTCTTTAACGACGTTCCGACTCGCACACATCTGATAGAACACGACATTGATGTGGGTGAGGCTCAGCCTATCCGGCAGCGTTTCTACAGGGTTTCAGATGTGAAGCGCAAAGTTATGGAGCAAGAGATCCGTTACATGCTTGACCATGGTATCGCGCAGCCCTCATCCTCTAGCTGGGCATCCCCCTGTTTGCTCGTAGATAAGGCTGACAGGAGTCCTAGATTCTGTACAGACTATCGAAAAGTAAATGGGGTGACAAAACCAGATGCTTACCCACTGCCTCGAGTGGAAGACTGCATAGATCAGGTGGGCTCAGCGAGCTATGTCAGCAAGTTTGATCTCCTCAAGGGGTACTGGCAAGTTCCACTGTCTGCTAGAGCGCGAGAGGTATCAGCCTTCATCACTCCTTTTGGCCTTTTTTCGTACAATGTGATGAGTTTCGGGCTGCGGAATGCACCGGCCACCTTCCAGCGACTGATGAACATGGTGGTAGCAGGACTGGAGGGTTGTGCAGTGTACCTGGATGATGTGGTGGTCTACAGTGATTCTTGGGAAGAACACGTCTTCCGCATTTAGAGCCTTTTTGATCGTTTGCAGGCGGCGCACCTAACTGTGAACCTGGCGAAGTGTGAATTTGCTAAGGCTACTGTTACTTACCTTGGGAAGGTCGTAGGCCAAGGCCAGGTGCGACCGGTACAGGCCAAAGTGGCTGCTATCGAGGACTATCCAGTTCCCACCACCAAGAAGGAACTGATGCGTTTTCTTGGGTTAGTGGGGTATTATCGGGGGTTCTGCAGGAATTTTTCCAGCGTGGTTGCTCCTCTCACAGATCTGCTTAAAGCCAAGTCGAAATATGTGTGGTCTACCCCCTGTCAACAGGCTTTTCAGAGGGTTAAGGCGGTTCTGTGCTCTTCCCCTGTCCTTAGTGCACCCTGCCTAACTCGGCCATTCCAACTACATGTGGATGCTAGTGATGTCGGGGCGGGTGCCGTGTTGTCCCAAGAGGGCCCAGATGGAGTTGAGCGTCCGGTTAGCTTTTTCTCCAGGAAATTCAACACCTACCAGACCAACTACTCTGTCGTGGAGAAGGAAACTCTGGCTCTTCTCTGGGCCTTACAACATTTTGACGTCTACGTAGACTCGGGTGGGCCACTGGTGGTCTACACAGACCACAACCCGCTAACTTTTCTAAACTCGTTGCACAGCCCAAACCGCCGACTGATGAGGTGGATTCTCTTTCTGCAGTCCTACTGCCTGGACATCCGTCATATTAAAGGCTCCGAAAATGTTGTAGCCGACGCTTTGTCTCGAGCCCCGGGGTTGTGAATCTACACAGCTCTCCCCTGCACCTGAGTGCTAGGCCAGGAAGGGGGTTGGACATAGGACTAGTAAGCATGATGGCGGACACTGGGTAAAAGGACAAAAATTTGTTGGCACAGGGGTTTGTGGAGTTCCCTGGATGTGGGAGGTGGGTGATTGTCCCAGCTCAAAGCAATGAGTTGTGTGGTGTATTGTTCATGCGGTTGTTCGTGGTTCTTCTTTTTTCTCAGGTGGGAGCTTTGTCTTAAGGGGGGGGGTGTGTGACGACCCTCCTACTCAACACCAGATGTACCTGATCAGGAGCTGAGGGTCGCCACCTGACGGAGCCACACCTTCAATCAGCGGCTGAGCTGCATTTTAACCTCCCTTCTCCCCAGTAGTGAAGAGGCTCGCTGACACGAGCGGGGTGTCTGAGGAGTTCCGGTTTGCGTGGGTGTTTGTTTGAGGCATTGTCGGCAGCGTGGACTGCCTCTAATCGGCAATAAACCGTAACTTCTCACCGTGCAGTGGTTGTCTCTGGGTCTTTGTTACAATGGTGGAGCCGAGTTGTAACAGTCATTCATTGTTAAAATGTTTCCCTCTATGTCGTGTCTCTCTGTTCTTGGGTCTCTGAACAACCCATGACAAAAGGTACTTTAGAATGTCAGAAGAATATTGTGTATCTTGTTCTGTCTCATCATTGAAAAACGTGTGTTTGTGTCTATGATGCACTTCGTCCATCTTTCATCTATACAGCACTTTATCCTCTGTAGGGTCGTAGGGGGGCTGGAGCCTATCCCAGCCGACTCGGGTGAAGGCAGGGGACACCTGGACAGAGCTACATATAGAGACAGACAACCAAGCACACTCACATTTACATTGATTTAGAATAATCAGTTAACCTCAGCATGTCTTTGGACTGTGGGAGAAAGATCCCAGACATCCTAACTGGGATGTGAAACGGGGATCTTCTAGCTGCTAACCACCGTGCAGCCTCTATGATGCACTTTCACTTTCTAAACAAAGTTCTGTCAGATTGTGTAGCTCCAACAGACAGAACACCAGGGGCCTCATGTACAAAGACTTGAGTGGATCTCTTACTAAAACATGGTGTACGCTCAAATCCAGAAAACATTGTATGCACAAAAATATCCAGATGTATGATTCTGTGTGCACGCATGAATCCAATCACATTTCCTTTGGGCATCCCAATCAACGTGAAAATGAGTGCACATGTCGGTGTACCCGACTCCTCCCTGTTCACGCCCCCATGCACATATGCAAATCATATTTAAACGAGCTCTGCACCTGAGATTATCTTTTCTGCAAACGTCAAATTAAACAAGACATGAGTAAGACGGGGAAAAGATGAATTTCACAGAAAGTGAACTGGAGGCACTGCTCGGTATGGCTGGACCTGAATACCTGAATAGTTGATTGTTGTGGTGGTATCTGGATCATAATTTTGAGATCTGAACCCCTCCCCTGGCCGCCGTCACCTAGCTTAGCACCTGCACCAGCGGTTCAGGAGACTCAAAGGAGCCGACAGACAGGCATGGTGTGGACACTGCTGCTGGTCGGCACAATGTTGGTTAACTGCATTTGGGCATCACATTTGATCTGTACACCGATAAAATGAAAGTGTTTCCTGTTGACATACAAGTTCATCATGTGATGGTGCTTTTATAGCATGTGTGTAGTCGATAGCTCCGATAACAGTTTCCCAGCATCACCTCTATTCAATTCAATTCAATTCAGTTTTATTTATATAGCGCATATTTACAACACAGGTCGTCACAAAGCGCTAAACATTGTAAGAAAGAACAGGAAACAGAAAAACAGGAAACAGAAAACAGAAAACCCAACAATCCAAGGTTGCTTCTGGATTCGCTCTGAGCAGCAGTCAGCGACGGTGGGAAGGAACCAAAAACCCCCCATGGTAGGGAAGGGGGAAAAAAACCTCCGACAGAACCAGGCTCAGGGAGGGCGGACATCTGCCTCTACCGGTTGGGTTGGGAGTGGGGAAGAGGAGGGAGGGAGGGATAGTAGGAGAGGTTGGGGTGGGGATGGGAGGAGGTGAGGCCAGCGGCTCCAGATCAGGGACGCTGAGCTCCAGACCAGGAACATCCACGGAGAGAACAAGCAGGACACAGAACCTCGGGGGGGAAACATAGGTTAGTCATATGTAATGGTGATATATGACAGTACAGAAAGGAGAGGAGAGGAGAGGAGAGGAGCCCAGTGCATCATGGGAGTCCCTCAGCAGTCTAAACCTATGGCAGCTTAACTGAGGGACAGATCAGGTGGTCCTGAGCAGCCCTAACTATAAGACTTGTCAAATAGGAAAGTTTGAAGCTTAATCTTAAAAGAAGAGAGGGTGTCTGCCCCCCGAACCCAGACTGGGAGCTGATTCCACAAGAGAGGAGCCTGATAACTGAAGGCTCTGCCTCCCATTCTACTTCTGGAAACTCTGGGAACCACAAGTAAACCTGCAGTCTCAGAGCGAAGGGCTCTGTTAGGATGATCAGGTACAATAAGGTCTTTAAGATAAGATGGAGCTTGTTCACTAACAGTTTTGTATGTTAGAAGCAGGATTTTAAATTCTATCCTGGATTTTACAGGGAGCCAATGAAGAGAAGTCAATACAGGAGAAACCTGATCTCTGGTCCTGGTTCCTGTCAGAACTCTGGCTGCAGCATTTTGGACCAGCTGGAGGTTTCTAAGAGAGTTACTGGGACATCCTGACAATAAGGAATTACAATAGTCCAGCCTGGAAGTTACAAATGCATGGATTAGTTTCTCAGCATCACTCTGAGACAAAATATTTCTGATTTTGACAATATCACGTAAATGAAAGAATGCCGTCCTACAGACTTGTTTTATATGTAAGTTGAAAGACACATCCTGATCAAAAATAACTCCAAGGTTTTTTACGGTAGAACTGGAGGCTAAGGCAGCGCCATCTAGAGGAACTATCTGGTTAGACAGAGTGTTTCTGAGGTGTTTTGGGCCAAATACAACAACCTCAGTTTTATCTGAATTTAAATGAAGAAAATTACAGGTCATCCAGGCCTTTATGTCCTTCAGACATGCTTGGAGTTTGACCAACTGACTGGTTTCATTGGGTTTCATAGATAAATATAACTGGGTATCATCTGCATAACAATGGAAATTTATGCAGTGCTTCCTGATAATGTTTCCTAGAGGAAGCATGTACAGAGTAAATAATACTGGTCCTAATACAGAATCCTGTGGAACTCCATAACTAACTCTAGTGCGGGTGGAAGAATCACCATTAACATGAACAAACTGATATGATTTAAACCACTTTAGAGCGGTTTCTTTAATCCCAATGAGATGTTCCAGTCTCTGTAATAAGACGCTGTGATCAACTGGATCAAAAGCAGCACTAAGATCCAAAAGAACAAGTATAGAGACTAATCCACTGTCTGAGGCTATTAGAAGATCATTGGTGACCTTTACCAGTGTCTCTGTACTATGATGGATTCTAAATCCTGACTGAAATTCTTCAGACAAACCATTTATATGCAGATAATCACATAATTGGCAGCAACAACTTTTTCTAGAACTTTAGAGATAAAAGGGAGGTTGGATATGGGCCTATAATTGGCTAAAACACCTGGATCTAGAGTAGGCTTTTTTAGAAGTGGCTTTACTACAGCAACTTTAAAAGCCTGTGGTACATAGCCTGTTAGTAGAGAGAGGTTAATGATAGTTAAAACAGCATTGTTAATTAAAGGAAATATATCCTTGAATAATCTAGTGGGGATGGGATCTAGTGAACATGTTGCTAGTTTAGAGGAGTTTACTATTGATATGAGCTCTGGCAGATTTACAACAGAGAAGTAGTCCAAGCATAAATCTGGTCCTATGGATGCTTCCAGAGCTGCTGCTCCTAAAGACATGTTCAGGATTTTCTGCCTAATATTCAAAACTTTATTAGTGAAGAAGGTCATGAAATCTTCACTACTGAGATCTAAAGGAACACAAGGCTCCACAGAGCTGTGACTCTTTGTCAGCCTGGCTACAGAGCTGAACAGAAACCTGGGGTTGTTTTTGTTTTTCTCAATTAAAGATGAATAATAGGCGGTTCTTGCTCTACGAATCGCTTTTTTATATGCAGTAAAACTGTCTTTCCAGGCCAGATGAAATTTTTCTGAATTTGTAGAACGCCATTGCCTTTCCAGTCTCCTTGAACTCTGCTTTAAAATGCGCAGTTGTTCATTAAACCATGGAGCTATTTTATTATAATTTATTGCCTTCTTTTTCAAAGGGGCAACAGTATGAAGTGATGTTGGCAGTAAAGCTGCCGTACCATCAACCAGATTGTCCACCTGTGTGGGACTAACACTAGAGGAGTTACTCTCTATTGTGTTGGCATTGAAGTCAATAATGATGGAATCATTTCCTTAAATGTAGCTACTGCAGTATCAGATAAACATCTGCTGTAATGGAACTTTTTGGTAAGTGCTCCATAGTCCATTATTGTAAATTCAAATGTTAATAAAAAATGATCAGACAAAATTGAATTTTGGTGAAAAACAATAAGATGTTCAATTTCTATGCCATATGTCAAAACAAGATCAAGGGTATGATTAAAACAGTGAGTTGGTTTATTAACGTTTTGGGTAAAACCAACTGAGTCTAACAGTCACTAAATGCAGAGTTAAGGCTGTCATTCTCATCATCTACATGAATATTAAAGTCTCCCACTATAATGACTTTATCTGGACTGAGACTAAATCAGCAGAACTCTGAGAATTCAGACAGAAACTCAGAGTAAGGGGCCGGTGGCCGAAATACAACAACTAGCAGAACTGGTTTCTGTGTTTTCCAGTTCAAGTGTGTGAGGCTAAGACTAAGACTTTCAAATGAATTATAGATAGGCTTTGGTCTCTGATTGATTAATAAGTTTGAGTGGAAGATTGCTGCCACTCCTCCCCCTCTGCCTGAGCTTCTAGGTATATGAACATTAATATGACTTGGGGGGGTTGATTCATTTAGACTGACATGTTCTTCATGCTGCAGCCAGGTTTCAGTGAGACACATTAAATCAATGTGGTGATCTGTTATCAGATCATTAACTAAGAGAGATTTGGATGAGAGTGATCTAATATTTAATAATCCACATTTAATTGTCCTGTTTTCTGGTTTTGATAAATTTGTATTAATTTGGATGAGGTTATTATGAACAGCCCTTCTATTGTTCCTTTTAGTCTTATAGAATCTGGGTGGTTGGGGGACAGACACAGTCTCTATAGGAAAGTAAGAGGGTGAGAGCCGTATGGAAGCAGCAGAGAAGCGTGTAGGACTGCAACTCTGCTTCCTGGTCTCACCTCTGGAACGTCAGGGGTTTGGTTTTCTAATAAACCTCTCCATATTTCTAGATAAGAGGGACGCACCATCCACAGTCGGATGTATGCCGTCCCTCCTAATGAGACCACGTTTTCCCCAGAAACTTTGCCAATTATCTATTCTCTATATAGGTGTCGCTGAAGGATCAACAGCTGTAGAAGGCGGAGCCTCTCCATAAATTACCTGCAGCTCTGTGCAGCAAATACAGGGGACGGACATGTGTGCTTTAGTTTCACTACAGCTGATGCAGTAAATTTTCATTGCTGCTAAAGTAAGGAGTGGTTTTCATGTCAGAGCAGTAACATGATCAGTCTCTGGAAGCTTTCAGTAAATGTTCATCACAGTTGATCACATACAGACAGAGAAGCACTGTACTCTATGTATTTATATATATGTGTGTGTGTGTGTGTGTGTGTGTGTGTGTGTGACGGGCGTTTATGCTACACTGAGGCAATAAGCCCTTTAGTCCATAAATTATTGACTGACTCTGACGTAATAAAATTAATACACTATTACAGGATAAATATTTTGCCGGCCCCAGAATGTAGTGACGTGTTACATTCTAGGCTCAGCATCTTGTTACTTTATTGACCTGTTATTACATTTAGGGTTTTATTGCGTTTTTTAAATTACAGTTTGGGTCGTTGTTACACATCAGGCTCTAACAAGGCCGGAAAGGCAGCGATGTTCCAGTAACTCAGAAGAACTTCACTCAGCCTGGACAGATGGTTTAATTACATTTATGAGGTGATTGTTCTGCTTCACAAGTTGAACATTTCTGGGAGTTTTTAGATGTTGTTAAAAGCAGATTGAAGATCAGACTTATGACTGTATATAACAAAAAAGTTGTGTCATGTAAAAAACTGAGACCTTAAGTTTTGGACGTGTGTGGCCATTTTCCACTGCAGGAACTTTGAGTTGTTTTAGTGTGTTCTGATCACAGGAACCATCCCTGTAGAACCTCTTTCAGGCCTGTTTCAGAGGAGAGCAGAGATCCTCCTCCACAGTAGGTTCCTCTGGTTGACCCTGAAAACCTGCTAGGTGGGTCTCAGAAGACAACATGTTTTCTTTCCCCTCAGTGTCCAGCAGCAGTCTTGTTTTCTAATAGCATGAAGTTCTCCGTATGTTCTAACAGGACAAACTTTCACTGTTCCGCTTCCCACATAGAAGTGGAAGTCCAGTAACTGTTGGTTCGGGTCTCTGGTTAATGTGAAGCTGTTGGATCTGCAGTGGAACCACGAAAGATTCGAGGGCCATTTCTGGAAATGTTCCTGCAGTGGAAAGATGCTTGATGTGCTCAGTGACAAAATGACCACATGTGTAGAAAGTTTTGGAAGGATAAATACACCTTATTTTAGTGATAAATTGATGGAACTGTTTATGCAGAACGTAAAATCACTACTAAAACAGACTGTTAAACATGTTGTGTGCTTCTCATCTCTTCTGCCCTCACTCTCCCTTTTTTCACATTCAGTGTTCTTCCTTGTCTTCTCTTCTGTTCGTCCTTTGTCTTCCTTCTTTTCTCCTACATGATCTTCTCTTCATCTTCCTCTGGTCTATTCTCTTTCTCTTTGTGTCTCCCCACTTCTGATAATGTGGTAGAAGTTATTAATTAGCCTGTAGCACATCTGACGAATCCCCCTACAGGCTCTGGTTATGAAATTCTGAGGCCTTCTCTTGTAGTACCAGCTTCCTCCCTCCGAGATAGAGTCTACTTTGTCCAGCAGATCTTGTACCTGCTTCCTGTCTTCCATCTGTCTGTTGTTGAGCACATGGCAGTAGCCGTTGCATTTCTTCAGCAGTTGCTGCAGGTTGTCGTCTTCTCCAATGACCTGCTGAATGTCGGTGTCTTCCAGTCGGTCTCCGTAGGTGAACAGCACTATGGTGTGTTTGGAGATGTTTGGACTCAGCATCTTCTGCAGAGCCTGCAGCCCTTTCTGCTCATCTTCAGTGAACCTTCCCAGCTGGAGGGTGAGGAGGAAGGCGTGAGGACCCGGAGAGCTCAGCTTGATGGCCGCCAGCAGCTCTGCTTTCACCTCCTCTGCAGACAGCCGAGAGCTGAAGAGTCCAGGGGTGTCCACCACCGAGACCCAGCGACCCTCAATGTCACCTTCTACCTTCCTGCTGCTCAGAGTCAGAGGCCTGGAGCTGATCTTACAGTCAAACTCCTTCTTTCCCAGGATGGTGTTTGCTGCTGAGCTCTTCCCCACTCTCTCCTGACCCACCAGCACCAGTCTGAGGTCTGAGAAACAACACAGATCATCAGGACTCCATCAGCATGGTCAAACATCTCAACAAGCAGCCAAAGAATAGAGAATATTCTGGTGATAAACATGTGCAAAGAAGGTCTTGGTACAGATTTTGTTGGGTATATTTATTTAAGTGTTACATAGATAAAGCATAGTAGACACAAGAACCGTAACTTCACAGTTGTTCTGCCTTTTAAAAAGCTATTTCTAAAGAAACTCTATTTCCATATGTTTGTATCAAAGAAACACCATGCATCACACTCACTGACGTATTTAATTAGTTTTGAACAACAGTGAAGCTCTACGGCACAAATGAATATGTTAAATCAATATTTGGACACTCTCCAAATACTTGTTACTTCAGTATTTCAGAAGCTTTTCTACTTTGTCTCCTCTAACAGCTTTTTCATTGGACCTTCTTTGCTGAATAGTCCAGGTCTGATGTCCACTGAAGAAGCTTTCAGCGGTGGCCAGGAGTCAGAATGGGCCCTAATCAAAGTCTCCTCCAACACATTCACTGTTCACCTGCTTCCTGGTATATTTAAAAATGATCAGTGATCAACACTGATCATTTTTAGTGTTAGGGTAGGGTTATTTCAGTGGTTTAATACAGAATATGTTGGCTGTTTTGGTGTCTCATTATTGACCCATGGAATAATGTGGAACTTCAGTCTCCCCCTTGTGGCAGTAAGAGCTATTACACAAACACTGGAGGGCTTTCTTTCTCAGACTGTAATTATTCACTTAAGCTTCTTTTTTCTCCTCAGCATCAGAAACTTTTCTTGGATGCTTCCTTGTTTTCTTGTCAATGTTTCAGGGTTAGGGTTTTTAACTCTTGTTCCCCTTTTCAGCTCTGAAAAACCAAACCATTGCTGGCTGACCTTAAAGGCATCACCACCAGTGCAGCAAAGCAAATACATCACCACAGAAAAAAGGTTTAGAACTGTGCTGTGAAAGACAAAAAGATTTAGAGCAGATAGACAGAATCAGCATCTTGCTTAATGTATATATAAAAATTACACAGTGCAGCTTTAAAGAAAATCAAATCCCACACTGTTACTATGGTTATTGTCCTGCATCTCTGTGTTAAAGGGAGTTACTGAGCTGCAGCTAAGAGCTAACACTATCACTGTATGGTACATGAGTTTTTCTGCACTGCCCCATTTATGGCTCCCACTAAAGCTCCCAGTGCAGCTCCCACTGCAGATCCCAGTGGACCTCCCAGAAACCCAGCCACAGCTCCGATGGCGGCGCCATGCCGAACGGACCGATTGAACCGGTTGTCTTTCTCTGCCCGCTTTCTGGCTTCTTTTAATTCCATTGAGGGATTTTCTCTCAGAAGTCGCACCATCTCTTCTCTTATCGCTCGCTCGGCCTCTCGGAACATTTCATTGGTGAAGTAGCCTCCTCCGTTCTTCTGAACCATCGTGTTGATCTTTTTCAGCAGCTCACTCACTTGTCCCGGGTTCTTGTCTTTGTTGTCAAAAACATGGTATCCTCCACGACACTGACTGACGAAGTGACGGAGTTCTGGATTCTCTGCTATCAGTTCCTCTATGGAGCGTTCTTCATCCTTCAGATCATCTCCATGGGTGAACAGGGCCATGGTGTACACTGCTGCCTTTTCTCCAAACATCTGCTGAATGATTTTCACTGTGTCTTGTTCTTCTTTGGTGAATCTTCCTGGCTGCAGCACAACCAGGAACACATGAGGACCAGGAGCAGCGAATGACATGCATTTAGCGATCTCATTCCTCACATGCTCCTCAGTTTTACTGGTGTCAAACAGACCTGGAGTATCAACCACAGCCAGAGTCTGACCACCAAACTCTGTTGTTTCCTTCTTACACTCTGATGTCAGTGAAGAAGAAGAAAGTTTAGACTGAAAGACTTTTTTTGCTAAGAGAGTGTTTCCTGTTGCACTCTTTCCAACTCCAGTCTTCCCAACAAGGACGATCCGGAGGTGTGGCTCTGCTGCTTCTGTTGGAGAATTTCACAAAGACACGATTCATGTTACAAAGTACTTAAAACCCAACTTGGGAAATTTGACCTTTACCACCACCTGTAAACACGTCTGCAGAGAAAACTCCAAGAACAAATCAGTATCAGTGATCAGTGACTTCATTATTTGCAGCCCAAAGTAGGCATCAGTCAGCAGACACAGTAACAGACTGCTGCCATGTATTTAAATGAGAAAACATCAGAAACAAAGAGCTGGAAGAAAACTTTATTCATAAAAACTTTTCAACAGAGAAGTTCCAAAGTCTTTTACATACATATTGCACTTTTTGGGTGATGACTCAGTACGTTAAGGTGACAATTCAAATGTATCAGGAACAGCTTAGGACCAGAACACATGTAAAAGGCCAACTACAAGTGTTTCAAATGTGTAAAATAAACAAGAAATTAATCAGAGAAGATCACGTTTAAATAGATGAAATCATCAGTGAAAAGATGTTGGAGACTGATAGCCTGTTGTCCAGCAGCTGCTCTTCCAGCTGTGGCTGAATATTTTAATGAAGCCAAGTTTCTGTGAGGATGAAGCTTCAGCATAAACAACCTTTCAACAGCCTCAGGCTCACAAGCTTCTAATTCTTCAGGTGTTTGTCGACGTGTTCAGAGTTCATAAATGTCAGTCATTTTACAATTGGAACTTCAGGCATGCTGACGACACCTGATGAACTTTATGTGAATCTGCAGGTCTAAACCATGAGCTCATACTTCCCTGTGACTGTACCGAGTCCAACAGCAATAATTTAATCTGTAGACCGACTGTTATCATTGAAATAATGTTATGTCATGACTCCTCTGAGCTTTACTTCTCCTTGAGACAAACTGGGTGAAGCGAAGCATCAAACAGATCCTCTCTAATTGCCTTTTGTTTATGTGTGATAAAGACACATTACCTGGAGCTGCATTGGGGCATCTTTGATAAAGGAATTATGAAATGTCACAGAAGAATATCAGATGCTCCACAAGGTAAAATGTTTTTATGAGTGAAGTTTTACCGGAATAGTGTGAGAACACCTGCAGCCAAACTGGCTTTACAGGATTCCTGACAGCACTTTCTTGACAGGTTGAAATTCCCCATGAGGAGCTTCCAGTAAGGAAGAGTTCTCTGCCAACAGGCATTCCAGAGGCATTAAGTCTTAGAGGACATTTATTAGTGTCCACATAGTTCATAGCTAATATTCATAGAGCTTGTGCTCATTCATTTTTTAAATTGCTCTCTCTCAATCTTTAGCGTACAACAAAAAGCAAATGACAGACATAAATACAGTCACATTATAAATGAACTGATAAAACAGACCTGACAAGATTAAAGCTAATCAAAGTTCAAACTAAAAGTCTGCGCTAAAGTTGACTTTAACTTTTAAAGTTGAAGTCTGTGCTGAAGTTGCCTGTTGAAAGTGAGTACGTGACTAAACTGAGAATGACAGTTGTAAATGTACTTACTGGCCATGTTAGTCTCTCCACCAGCAGCTGATGTGTGATGTCTCGTCACGTTGATGTGTTACTGGTGAACATTGTCATTCTTAGCCCACCTGTGGGGTAAAGTGAGCTCCTAGTCTCCTCCCCTCAGAAACATCATGTTCTGTCATACCTGAGAGCTTTGGAAGCTTTTTTTAGGTGACAGCTGAGGAAGATAAGTGCCAATCTTCTGTTTAGTTTGAAATGTGTGTTAT
>JAMOIN010000322.1:0-40044 GCA_024666655.1 Dascyllus trimaculatus
TATTGATGATGTGATGGAGATCATTACTGTAGAAATCTACCTGGAAAAAAAGAAAAATGTAATTGTGAGCTGTGTATACAGAGCACCTGGCTCCAACGTTGACACATTCACAAACAGTATGGAAAGATGGTTTGCAGAGAAAGATGACAAAGTTGTGTTCATTTGTGGGGATTTTAATTTAGATCTCTTAAATCCCAACAAGCACAAACTGACTGATGACTTTATCGATGTATTGTTCAGTATGAGTTTTTTTCCACTTATCACAAAACCAAGCAGAATAACATCTGACTGTGCAACTCTAATAGACAACATATTCACAAACAGTATGGACAACAGCATAAAGAGTGGATTACTACTAAATGACATCAGTGACCACTTGCCGGTTTTTGTAATATTTGTTTGTGACTATGTTAAGTGTAAGGATGTTAATCGGATTAGATACAGGAGAGTAAGAACAGAAGAAGCTATAAACAAATTTAGAAATGCATTACTGACACAAAATTGGAAACATGTGTATAAAGAGGCTGATACCAACAAAGCATATGATACATTCCTGGTAACTTTTAAATCATTATATGATGAACACTGTCCTCTGAAACTATACAACACAAAACAAAAATACATAGATAGGCCATGGATGACAAAAGGACTTCAGAATGCATGCAAAAAAAAAGAATACCTTGTATA
Source organism: Dascyllus trimaculatus (assembly GCA_024666655.1). Classification (NCBI taxonomy): domain Eukaryota; kingdom Metazoa; phylum Chordata; class Actinopteri; family Pomacentridae; genus Dascyllus; species Dascyllus trimaculatus. The sequence continues at coordinate 688 of JAMOIN010000322.1, forward strand.
AAGAATTCATAAAATTCAGAACTATAGAAGCAGAAAGTAAATACAAAAGATACAAAAATAAACTGACGAGTATTATGAGGAAGTGTAAGAAAGACTATTATAATAAAATATTAAGCGATAATAAAAATAATATCAAGGGTATATGGAATGTGTTAAATAATATTATCAGGAATGGATCAATGAATGTAAACTACCCTCAGTATTTCAAAGACAATGATAAAACTATAAGCAATATGAATGATGTGGTTAACAGGTTTAACAGTTTTTTTGTAAGTGTGGGGCCAAAACTAGCAGAAGAAATTGATAATCCACAGTTGGAAGAAGGAGAGAGGAATGTTGTGGATTTGTTAGATAGCAACCTAAACTCAATGTTTTTGAAAGCAGTTGATGAAAAGGATATTATTGACATTGTTAACAAATGTAAGAATAAAAGGTCTACAGACTGGAATGACATTGATATGGCTTTAATCAAAGCAGTCATTGCTGTAATTGTAAAACCCTTAACCTATATTTGTAATTTATCTTTCAAAACTGGTGTATTTCCATGTAAAATGAAAACTGCCAAAGTCATCCCACTATACAAAGCTGGAGACAGAAATCAATTCACTAATTACAGGCCTGTGTCCTTACTCTCTCAGTTCTCTAAAATATTAGAAAAACTGTATGTCAATAGATTGGATAATTTTATTGAGAAGCATGAATTGTTGATTGAGAGTCAATATGGATTCAGGTCAAAAAGATCTACATCCATGGCATTAATGCAATTAATTGAAGATATTACCAGTTCCATAGACAATAAGAAATTTGCAGTAGGTGTATTTATAGATTTAAAAAAAGCATTCGACACTATTGATCATCATTTGTTAATCAATAAACTGGAAAAGTATGGAATCAGAGGGGTTGTACTAAAGTGGATAAGAAGTTACATAAGCAATCGACATCAGTTTGTGCAAATAGGGGATTACAAATCAGCATGTCTGAATATAACTTGTGGAGTCCCACAGGGGTCGGTTTTGGGTCCGAAATTATTTATTTTGTACATCAATGATATATGTATGGTATCAAACCTCTTAAAATTTGTTTTATTTGCAGATGACACTAACATTTTCTGTGATGGGGAAAATTTGCAGCAGCTTTTGGAGGTGGTCACAGCAGAAATGAGTAAACTAAAAACATGGTTTGATTTGAATAAATTATCACTAAATTTAAATAAAACCAAACTTATGCTGTTTGGAAAACGCAAAATAAATACACAAGTAAAAGTAATGATAAATAATGTTGAAATAGAAAGAGTGTATGAGAATAAATTTCTGGATGTGATTCTTGATCACAAAATCTGCTGGAAACCCCACATAAAACATGTGAGAGCAAAAATAGCACGGAGCATTGGAGTGATGGGGAAAGCAAGGCACGTTTTGAATGAGAGAGCACTGTATATTCTGTATAGTTCACTGGTGTTACCATATTTAAATTACTGTGTGGAAGTATGGGGCAACACCTACAAAACCACCTTACAGTCACTCAGCACAATACAAAAAAGAGCCATTCGTATCATAAACAATGTAGGATACTATGAACACACCAATATACTGTTTTTAAAATTACACACCTTAAAGTTTGGGGATCTGGTAGACTATAAGACTGCACAAATAATGTATAAAGCAAAAAATAAACTGCTACCTGTAAACATACAAAAACTGTTCAAAGACAGAGTGGGGGGTTATGACTCTAGACGGAAACTAAACTTGACACAGCCTTATGCTCGGACCAATTTAAAAAGTATTTGTATTTCCATTTGTGGGGTGGTTCTGTGGAATGGTCTTGATGAAACTATTAAACAAAGTATGAATATAATGCAGTTTAAAAAAATGTACAAAAGCTATATCCTTGAAAAGTACAGAAAAGAGGAAGGAGAATGTAAATCTTACAGATGCTAATGGCGCTGTTCATTTTGTTGTCTTTTTGTGTGTGTGTTTTTGTTTTGTTTGGTTTTTCTTAAAGAGCTCGACTGGAGTATTTATTTATCATTATTATTTATTTATTTTTTTTGTATTGCCTGTTTATTTTATTGGATTTTGTATTTGTTAATGGTGAAGAATGGGGGTAGGACTTAACAAGCCTAGGCTTCTTCCTATCCCTTTTCGAACGAGACAGATGTGTATTATATTGAAATTGGCTTTCTATTATTATTATTATTATTATTATTTGTAATTGTTTTCACCTATTTTTAATCTTTTGTTTGTTCGAAATAAATAAAGAAATCAAAAGACTGACTTTATTTAATCCTCAACAGAGACACATTTTCTCTCACATACATTAATAAACATGACACAAAGATATTTTTACTGATTTAATGTTATGATTCTATTTTCTAAGCACAGAAAAACTCAGATGCTTGATGTGGACATTATTCACAGTGTGGAGCTGCAGCACTAAACTACACAGTGGTAACAACACACTTTACACTGGTTCCCAGTCCACCTCCCAGTAACAGGGTCCAGTCAGAGTCTCTACACACCAGCTGCTGCTGCTGCTTCAACCTCTGGATCATCAGGACACACTTCATCCTCTCAGAACAAACACCGTCCTGATCAGCATCAATAACATCTGCAGAGAGAAGAAGAAAGAGCAGAGGAGATCAATGAGTTTGATCAGCTGATCATCAGCATAAAGAGCAGCAGGACCTGATCAGCTGATCACTGTTGACATGAGACAACAAAGAGTCAGATCAGATCTGATGGACACTCTGATGGAGGAGGACCACTGTCTGTGCACATCTGGAAGGCTGTCAGCTGGAATCAGCTTCATGTCCTCAACACATCAACACAACAACAACAGTGGGCTTCACATCCACTCAAACACATGATGACAACCAGCTTGTGGCTCCTCTGATTGGCTGACTGCTGTCTCTGTGTTCCTGTCCAGTCCTGGAGTCTGTCTCCATTCTGCTTCACAGCTTCACTGAGAAGCTGCAGGTTTACAGGAGACACTGGATCTTTGCTCTGATACTGACTGTTTAGTAGAAAACTGACTGACTGGAACCTTCTACTGACCTCAGAGTCTTCAGGCTGCAGTCTGGACTCTTCACAAGATCCTCCAGATGTTTCACTGATGAGTCCTTCAGGTTGTTTCTTCTCAGGTTCAGATGTTCCAGATGTGAGGGGTTGGACTTCAGAGCTGAGACCAGAGAATCACAGCTGATCTCTGACAAACTGCAGTTCTCCAATCTGAATAAAGAATAAAAGATGTTCAGAAATGTATAAACACAGCCCAGAACAGATGAGTTAAGGATGGAAGCCTTTTCTGACTTGATAAAACGACCCAACATGAGGGACGAACAATAAAAGCTTGTTATCAGTGAAACTACAGATGAAGAAGTTAAAAGGCAGCATTACATTAAAACCCAATAAGGCACCGGGGCTGGACGGTTTCCCATCGGAGTGGTACAAGGAAATGAAAGAGCATGTGATCCCTAGAATGAAGGCCACATAGAACCATGTGGTAAAAACAGGCTGAAGTCCCTCCTGGTGGAAAGAAGCAGTGATCTCTGATAGCAGAAGAGGGTAAAGATGAACTGGAGTGTGACGCTATCGGCCCATCAGTGGACTGAACCCAGACTATAAGGTCTCTACTGGGGATGCTCCCATCAGGTTTTCTGCTGCCCATCACCGACACCGCTCACATGGATTGGCTGTAAATGTTTGGATTTAGCTCTGATGAGTGCTACTGGCTCCATGATCTGGAAAAAAGAAACCATAAAATCACCTTCATTTAGACAAAAGCATGTTTTTACTTTTCCAAGACAAAACCACAGAAACCTTGCAGGACACTGCAGCAACTGTTCAGTCAAAGGACAAGTGAAAAGCCTTCAGATGACCTGCTGTCAGTAACACAGTCTTTACCAGACAGAGAACATTCAGGCTGTCAACAGGCTGAATAGAGCAGAAAAGCAAATCAATCAAAGGCAGTCCGTCTCACAGCACTGCCTAAATCACATGATGCCAAGTAAAAAGGACACATCCGTCTGACTGCTGCTGCTTTGGCTGTCTTCTCTTCATTCTCTGCCGTGAGCCTCCAGAACTCCCCTCCAGATGTCCTATGTGTTGTGTTGAAGCCTTTTAACTCGGCCTGGACCCCGACACCCCAACATTCGGTGCTTGTGGTTCTATCAGAAGAATCATCTTAGATGTGAACACTCGTGCACACCGCCACCCGGCCGCCGTCGCCTGGCTGAGCATCTGCAGCAGCGCTTCAGGAGGGGAAAAGGAGCCGACAGAAAGGCATGGCGAGCAAGGACACTGCTGCTGTGCCGCCGCCAGCAGGACGTATCCATGCTGATGCCGTAGGACTCCGACGATGAACAGCCCCGCTCCAACCCGACCCCATAACTAGAATATTAAAAAGACCAAGTGCTGAGTTTGGAGTAGAAGCCAAGCAGGAACATAACATCTAATATCAAACTACAGAGGGACCAAGAACACATGAGATACCTAGGGGTCAACATAGCAAAGATCTGATAGATCTATACGCTCTAAACTTAAACCAACTGAGTCAAAAGTTAAAGGAGGACATAACCAGATGGAGTCTGATACCAATACTAGGCTCTGAGTCAAGAACTGAGTCTGTAAAGATGAAGATTTTACAGAGAAGGCTGTGTTTGTTTCACACTCTTCCAGCAGAAATACCTGACAGACAGTGGAATGAATGGGATCAATTATTATCACCATACATTTAGCATGGAAGAAACCCTGGGATCACATTTAAAACTCTTCAGCTGACAAAGAAGAGGGCTGGACTTGCTCTCCCCTGCCTTAAGGACGAGCATGAAGCAGCCCAGCTGAGGATCCTCTATTGTTGGTGCGACTCTGACCACCAAGCCAGAAGGAGAGAAACTGGAGAGAATGTGTCCGGGGCAGTTCCTATTCAGGCTCAGTTAGGAGATAAAGACTCATTAAAACCTTGGTGGAAACAGCTACTAACTGGATCAGTTTATCTCTGAAGCTCTGCTGAAATGTTCTCCCTAGAAGTGGCCTGTTGGAGGAGATCAAGATCCTTAAATGGTGCTCTCATGATTCTGACTTCCCCCCAAACAAATGGGACGTCAGCTGTAAGGGATGGGCGCCTCGGGCCTCTAGTCAGACTCTACTTCCTCTGATCAGGTACACTGAAGGATTGTCAGACACTTTGGGGCTCCATGGCTTAAAAACAGAGATTGATCTTTAGATGTTTGCAGATCCACCATCACATAAACAGTTCCATGACAAAGAGTAGAGCTGCTTCTGAAAACCACCTGCTGAAAGTCTCTATTAGTGCATTTAAGAAGGACTCGGGGCTGAAAGCAACATCCAGACTTTATGAGGGCTCCAGGACATCTAAATAGTAGGCAGCACATACATCAAACACACATGGGAAAGGGAGAGGAAGAAGTTCATCCAGGAGAAGGTTGGACTGAATACTGTGAATTTAATGGAGGATCTCAGGCTCACCTCTCTGGAGGACATCTGGCTGGAAGAGTCTTTGTAGGTATTTATTAGTCCTGCTCAATCATCTCAGTGTTCAGGAGCCTCCAGCTGCTGGAGGAACTGTGGCTCTCAGGATGCTAACCACTATCAGGTGTTCTGGGACTGTCCAAAGGTTCACTCTTTCTGTCGGAACATTCATTCCACACTAGAAACTCTATTCCACACACAAAGAAGTTTCAACTGGGACCAACTTCTTCTGGACTCCTGTCTTCAACCACCACAAACATGACAACTAAGGAACTGTCTGGAAGTCTGAGTGCAGCAGCTGGAGCAGCAATCACAAAGAAAAGCCTTGAAGCAGACAGAACATCTATGAAGGACTGCTTTGATCCTATCTATGAAATCTGGAAAGAACTACTTGCTCTTTGAGGCTCCAGGACTGGAAATCTGAGGACATGAGGAAGAAATGGAAAATGTAGATTTCCCCTAACTGCTGACCTTTGTTAGAAAAAAGAAGCTGATAGTCATTTTATAGAACCCCCCATGTTCTGTTCGAACTTATGTTGGAGGATGATGTGTGTTGATGTCGTATAAAAGAAGGAAGAACAAAAACACAGATCAGATCTACAACAGTAACAGACAGTCAGTGAACTGACCTCAGAGTCTTCAGGCTGCAGTCTGGACTCTCCACAAAACCACACAGATGTTTCACTCCTGGATCCTTCAGGTCTCTGTTTCCACTCAGGTCCAGATGTTCCAGATGTTAGGGGTTGGACTTCAGAGCTGAGGCCAGAGAATCACAGCTGATCTCTGATAAACCGCAGTTCCACAATCTGAATAAAGAATAAAAGATGTGAGTTGAGGAGACAGAGTTCCTTCTTGAAACCATCCAGAGGTCCATCATGTGTTCAGAGCTGAAGAAGCTTCTCAATGTACAAGTTGATCAAATGGAAACTCCAAACAGCTGAAGCCAACAGGAAGCAGCTTCCAACAGTCCAACAGAACCAGAGAAGAAGAGCTCTCATTCATATTAATGACAACATGCTGCTGCTCCAGTAAAGACGGAGTGACTTCAGCTCTGAAGCTCTGCAGCTCCACCAGCGGCTCCATCCATACAAACTGATGCTGAGCAACAAACACCAGGAAAAACACTCGGACATTTATTTCACTTCCTGCTCAGAGTCACAGAAACACACAGGAAGGAAACCAGGACAAGACGAGGCTCCGGACTCTAGAAGATCTTCATGTTGTGGAACCATGGACACATTTCAATCAGGACTCTACATTCACATCATCTCATTATTGATCATCTGTCATTGATAGTGGAAAGTGTCCATCAGTGTTCAGAGGACAAGGTGACGTCTTCACACTGTTTTCTAAACACAAACATCTTCACTTTCAAACCACACAAAGCAGAGAAAAGAAGAACATCAGCAGAACCTGAAGCAGAAGATGTTTGTCATCACTGCTTTAATTACAGCTCAAACAATCAGTCCACTATTTGATGAGTCCATGGACAAAAGATCCAGAACATTTCTGTGATGGTTGGAGTCACTGACCCAGTACAACACCAAACTGGTTCCAGTCTGTCCACTGGGAACACTTTCTGTCTTGGTGATTACATGAATGGAGCTGGATGGATCATCTGTTCCACACCGACCAGAACCACTACAACTGTTTATGTCCTGAACTAAAGACAGAGCAGCTCAACAGGAACCATCCACACATAGAAAACCTGAAAGGAACAGAAGACAAACATCTACCTGACAGTTAAAGACACCAGATGTGATGTTAAACTGGAAACTAGGAAACCAGTCGTTTTCATCTCATGTTTAAATCATGAAGGAGCAACAGAACATCTGGAATGTTTTAATACGTTTCAATGGATACCAAGACATTCCCTTCACACAGTTTCAAAGACATCAAACAATCCTTCCTGGAAATGATCCTGTTCAAATGTCCATCAGGTGGATTCAGACGTCAGCTGGGAGGCCCCAGGTGAGCTGCTATGGAATGACTCACATGTCATCTGTACATTACAGAGGATTCTGATTCCTGCTGTCCACACTGACTGTCCAGTGTTCTCTTCCTAACACAACTCCACTGTGAGGAATCCCTTCATGAGCTCAGCTCACTCTAACATCCAGCTTCAGCTTCTGACTGACACTAATCAGGTCCACATCACTGAGAACTAAACTCCCCCTCTGAGTTCCTGAGGCTCCACTGCAGCTCAGCACAAACACTGTGGAAACACAAACATCCTGACTGGATGTGTGGAAGTCAGACTGCTGAAGCCTCACATCACTTTCACATCAGCTTTACATTCAGACACACAGCAGGACTGTGGATTCTGTCCTCCATCTTGGAACCCTGCAGTCAGCTGATCAGGACATTTATTCACACTTCAACAATCTCAAACATCTTCACACTGTTTTCACTAAAATCCTCAAAACTCATCAACAAAAACTTCAAACTTCAGTGAAGGATTTAAAGTGAACATGTAGAAAAACCATCACCAGTCAGTGAACTGACCTGAGAGTCTCCAGTTTACAGTTTGGACTCTTCAGTCCATCACAAAGATGCTTCACTCCTGAATCCTGCAGGTTGTTTCCTTCCAGGTCCAGTTCAGTCAGATGGGAGGGGTTGGACTTCAGAGCTGAGGCCACGACTTCACAGTGACTCTCTGAGAGTCTACAGTAACGAAGTCTGTAATGAAACATAAATGATAAAACATGTTTTGATGAAAAACACTTTATATTTCCTTCATGCATTTGACAGCAGAACATCTGGACTGGTCCTGTTGGACATTTAGTTCTTCACATCAGTGGTTCAGCTGATCTTCTCTGACTGTTGGACATGAAGCTGAATTCTCATCAGCCTCTCTCACACCTCAACACTTTGAACCTTTGTCTGCTTTCATCTGCAGATGGAGGACAGAAGATGGAGTTACATTCAGGCTTCCACACTGTCCACAGTCTGTCAGTGTGATCTGATCCCACGTCTGACTCCACAAAGTTCTCAGGAGAACATCTGGACCAGAAGAACATGTTCTGTCCACTGTTTTTACTGAGACTCAGGATGTTGTGACTGAGTTGAGCTCAGTGAACAGTTCCAGTAGAAAGATGATGATGTCTCTGCTGTGGACCTGCTGCTGTCAGCTTCACCTCCATCCCTGAACATCTCCAGTCTGCTGTCAAACGCTACACAATGAAACTGATCCTGGACAACATCACACCTGGACACCAGTAAAGATCAACACCAGGACATATTGTGATGTGATGACAGACGACTGGGTCAACTTTGGTCCTCAACGTTCTTTGATGAACTTGTGAAAAACTTGTTGTTGTCCTTGTAATTAGTTCCAACATGACGTCACTCAAACATGTTCTCAGGGTTTGTAGCATTAAAAACACAACTGTGACTCTGAGTGGATCAGATCTGTGGAAACAGTCTGACTTGTACCGTTCTGCTCTGATAGATTCACACCTCTGAGCATTTCCTCATACGACTCTTTTCTGCAGCAACCAGACAGAGAACAGCACAGTTTCTTTCTCTGAGTGACTGAACATCAGGACAGATGGAAAGTCTGGACTCTGGAACACCACTTCCCTCTTTAGAAAGAACAGCTGAGTTCAGAACCAATCAGATGCTCCATGACTCACTTCAACTCACTCTGCAGCGTCAGTCTTTGTAGGATCACTAGTTTACGGAGCCTCATGTCCAAGTTAACCAGCTTCAGATACAAACTGTTGGACAAGTGACTGAATCACTTCACTGAGCTCAGGATTATTCTCCAGCTGAGAAACCAAACCACTGTTCCAGCATCAACATCATCTCCTCATTGTCACGTGTGGCCACAGCAGCTGCTTCAGCTCAACTTACAAACTCACTTTAAATCATCACATTCATTTTTCTATCAGCACGTTTCAAAAACAACTTTAAGTCATTTAAACCAGAGAAACTGAAGCTACAGACGACACTTCAAAAGAATAAATACAGTGGAAGCAAAGAACAACTTTAAAATCATGAAATAAAGACAAAGAACTGATTATAAACCAATGAATACCAGAGACAGCAATAATCCATGAAAGCAGTTCTCCCAGACTTCAGACATGTTGATCTGATTTTAAACTCTAAACAGTGAAATCATCTGGTTCAAGCTGTTTGTCTGATTACAAGACTGATTTCAGAACCTCCTCATGTGATCACAACTTTACTGCTTCACTGAAAACGGTCAAATGATTCCACATCAGAACCTCTACAGTTCTTCATGTGTCTCAGCAGATCTGCATGTTTCCTCCATCAGCCAGAGGAAGAACCAGAAGAAACATCTGTCAGATGGAACAATGATGAGAATGAAACAGAAGAACTGTGTTCATTCATTTAACAGCTTTAAACACAGGAAATGAAACATCTGCATGTTCACAGCGTTTGAAGCAGCTCAAGAACATCTGAGACTGAACTCAGCTGACATGAGATGTTTGAAATAAACCAGTGGAGCTCTGAGAATAATGAGATGTTCTGGTGAGAACATCTGAAGAACTGAACCACTGATCTACTGACTGATCATGTTCATCACATCTGGACTCACCGAAACTTTCTGCAGTTCCTCACAGCTGGAATCAGTCTCCGTTTTCCCTCATCTGATGTGTTGTAATTGTAGAAGTTCAACTCATCCAGAACCTCCTCTGACATCTGCAGCATGTAGGCCAGAGCTGAGCAGTGGATCTCAGAGAGTTTCTTGTCTGATCTGTTCTCTGACTGCAGGAACTCTTGGATCTCCTGATGGACTGAGAGATCCTTCATCTCCATCAGACAGTGGAAGATGTTGATGCTTCTATCTGGAGACATTTTATTACTGTTCATCTTCTTCAGGTTCTTGATGACTCTCTGGATCATTTCTGGATGGTTCTCTGTCCGACCCAGCAGACCTCCTAAGAGTCTCTGGTTGGACTCCAGACAGAGGCCATGAAGGAAGCGAACAAACAGGTCCAGGTGACCATTTTTACTGCTGAGGGATTTCTCCATGACTCTGTTCAGGAACACATCCAGAGTGTCTCTGTTCTTGACTTTCCAGTCTTTTCCCAGGAAGTCCTCCAGAACCTTTTTCTTCCTGTTGCTGTAACAGTGGAACATGTAGACTGCAGCCAGAAACTCCTGAACGCTCAGATGGACGAAGCAGAACACCTTGTCCTGGTACAGTCCTCTCTCCTCTTTAAAGATCTGTGTGAACACTCCTGAGTACACTGAGGCTGCTCTCATGTCGATGCCACACTCTGTCAGGTCGGACTCATAGAAGATCAGGTTTCCTTTCTGCAGCTGCTCAAAAGCCAGTTTTCCCAGAGACTCAATCATCCTCCTGCTGTCTGGACTCCAGTGTGGATCTGTCTCAGCTCCTCCTTCATACTTGACCTTCTTGACTTTGGCCTGAACCACCAGGTAGTGGATGTACATCTCAGTCAGGGTGCTGGGCAGCTCTCCTCCCTCTCTGCTTCCCAGCATCTTCTCCAGAACTGTAGCAGTGATCCAGCAGAACACTGGGATGTGGCACATGATGTGGAGGCTTCGTGATGTCTTCACGTGGGAGATGATGCTGCTGGCCTGCTGCTCATCTCTGGATCTCTTCCTGAAGTACTCCTCCTTCTGTGGGGCGTTGAACCCTCTGACCTCCGTCACCATGTCCACACAGTCAGGAGGGATCTGATTGGCTGCTGCAGGTCGTGTGGTTATCCAGAGGCCAGCAGAGGGAAGCAGCTTCCCCCTGATCAGGTTTGTCAGCAGCACATCCACTGAGGTGGACTCTGTCACATCAGTCAGGACCTCATTGTTGTGGAAGTCCAGAGGAAGGCGACACTCATCCAGACCATCAAAGATGAACACAACCTGGAAGAATTCAAAGCTGCAGATTCCTGCTTCTTTGGTTTCTCTGAAGAAGTGATGAACAAGTTCCACCAAGCTGAACTTTCTCTCTTTCAGCACATTCAGCTCTCTGAAGGTCAGTGGGAACATGAAGTGGATGTCCTGGTTGGTTTTGCCTTCAGCCCAGTCCAGAGTGAACTTCTGTGTTAACACTGTCTTCCCGATACCAGCCACTCCCTTTGTCATCACTCTTCTGATTGGTCCATCTCTTCCAGGTGAGCCTTTAAAGATGTCTTCTGGTCTGATGCTTGTTTCTGCTCTGTCTGCTTTCCTGGAAGCTGCTTCAATCTGTCTGACCTCATGTTCTTCATTGACCTCTGCAGTCCCTCCCTCTGTGATGTACAACTCTGTGTAGATGTCATTCAGGAGGGTCGGCTGTCCTGCTTTAGCGATGCCCTCAAACACACTCTGGAACTTCTTCTTCAGGCCACCTTTAAGTTTACGTCCACAAACTGCAGCAGCAAGTTCTGAATGAAAACACAAGAAAGAAACAGTGAAGTAGAAGTAACCTGGATATTAAAGCAGCAAAGGACCAATGAAGTGAACATGACAGTTTGTCCCCTAAACAATGAGTCTGAATCTATCTGGAGACTTTAGTAAATGTTCTGTTGATCAGCAGCTTCAGTCTCGACACAAATCCTCTTACTGCTCTGCAGACAGTCAGCCAGCTTCTCCTGCTTCATCCTCCTCAGGAACAACACTGTGATCTGCTGGAACATCTCTCTGCTGCTCCTCTGCTCTTCATCCTCACCCTCCTCATCCTCCCTCTGACTCCCTGAGCATTCTGGGTAATCTGGACTCACAAGCTTCTGCATCTTCTTCAGCTCCTTCTTCACAAAAGTCACCATGTTGTCCTCCAGCAGCTGGAACACACAAATGTGACAATGAGCCATCAGAGTGAAACCATGGAGCCAAACATCACATCCATGTTGGACACACTGACAGTCCACTGGTCTACAAAGAGCAGCATGGAGACGCCTGAACACAACACATGGATCAGACCTTGTTGTTCATGTACGCACCATGAATATGGAGTCCAGGTGATGCTGCTGGACAGACGGAGCTGTGGGAACCTCTGAGCTCTGCTGCTCCACTCTGTGGATCAACATCAACACTTAGATGTCAGTACGTCTGTCCACACAGAGACAAACAGCAGCTACGACACCATCAACGTCTTCAGGAGACTCTGAACATGGAACAAGTCATCTCCACAGTTAAACCTCATCATGTCTCCCCCTCGCTGTGACGTGGACGTTCACAACAGACACAAACACTTTGGCTTTCAGAGCAGGTCGGACAACACGTCGTACAAACCACTTCTTTTCTACAGTCACTGACTCTTTCTGTCAGTTACAGCTTACATCTGATCAGCAGACGGACGGAGGTCTTTAAAGTTAATGATGTCCTCCTTGGAGTGGTCGCTCTTGAAGGACAGACAGCTGGGTTCAGGACAGTCTGGTCTCTGCTGCTGGATCCTGAAACAAAACCAGAACAAATAAAAACTGAAGGAAAAAATCTTCAAGCTGTTAATAAAAACAAAAACCAGCTTTGAGTCTGAAACGTCTTTCTGTCAGTTTGACTGTCTCACCTTCCATCTGGAGACTGTCTGAAAACAAGAGGAAGATCCTTTGACTGGTCACTCTTCATGGACACACAGCTGGATCCAGGTCCAGGTCCAGGTCCAGGTCCAGGTCCAGGTCCAGGTCCAGCAGAGTGTGGATGCTGCTGCTCTGGGCTTCAACACACACACAGCTGTGAGTGTGAATAATGACAGCAGTGATGTTGAGCTGAGCTCTGACACTTAGAGATGCTCATCTCACCTCTGAGCTTTGCTCTGGTTCTCATGGTCCCCACTCAGAGAGCTTTTAGAGGGAGGGACTCCCTCCTCTCTGTCCTCACACTGATGCATAGCAGACAAACACAACAACCTGCTGGGAGAGTCACACATTAGTCCTCCTCCTTCCTCTCAGTCACATGACAAACACACACAGCTGTGATTGGAGGAAACCTGTCCAGCTGTGGGACAGCTGCTTCACCTCAACACTCAGTCTAAACTACTAGAAGCTCTTCAACATCTGACATGTTCCTCTTTGTCCAAGTCCTCTATATCCAGTCAGAGGCTGCAGTGGCAGCTGCTCCAACCATCCACAGTCAACCATGTTACCTTGATGCTGCTCACTTCACGTCCACATCAGCTCCACAGTTGTGTTTTCTTTTGTGAGGTAAAAACTTCAGAACTGTGGAGAGGTTGAACTGTGAGTAACATTAAACTGTCAAAACCTCTCTCATCCACAGCTGCTCTATTTCACATGAAGCTCTGCTGAGCTGCACCGTTCAGACTGGACCTGATCCTCTGCTGTGAAGTCAGTGCTGATTCTGGTTCTGGTTCAGAGTCAGGCTGTCTGGTGGATCAGCTGCTGCCTTCTGCTCCAGCGACTCCACATAAACCTGCAGCCCAGGTAACACAGGTGGTTGTCTGTTGGGTTGGTTCCAGTAGCAACATTATCAACACATCAGCCTTTTAATACAACAGGCCAGTTAACACACAGCAACACACACCTGACTGTAAGAGGATATTAAGGAGAGATAAATGCACTTACACAGCACCTTTTTAACCTCAGCTATTTTCTACAAAGTGCTCTACAATAGTTTCTCACACACACTAATGTGTTGAAGTGTAACTGTGCACGTGGCACAACAGCAGTAGCTTTATTAATGATTCATATCTTCTATTTATTCCCGACACAGACACTAGACCTCACAGTACATCAGTCTGTTCTTTGTTCTGTCCATCACTCAGGTGAGCCGTCACACAGTCACATGTTCTATAGTTGGATCACTGATGTCACAGTGAACATCCTCAGGTTGAGTCCTGATCCACCAGGTCTTTATTTTACCGTCAGGAAACGTCTGATTTGATCACTAAAGTCAAAAACACGTTGGCTGTAAAGACTTTTAGTTGTTGTTTAAGTCACAGTCAGTAGCATCTGAAGCAGTCATTACTGTGTGGTTATTGTGTGCATGTTTCCCCTAATTATAGCGGACAGTTCCTCTGTTATCAGTGAGGTAATTAACACAATAAGGCCATAAAAATAACAGTTACAGTCTGAAAACACTATTATTGGACCTGAAGATGTTCAGAGTCAATTAAAACGAAGCAGCTCAGCTGAAGGATCCAGCAGCAGCCTCATGTGTAAAGTATAGCAGCTGTAGATGAGAAGGATGCTGACGCTGTCTGTCCTCCTTAGTGAGAACCACAGATCCCTCAATGTTAATAATGTCCCTGTAATAAAATAACACCTCTATAGATCACACTAACACGCTAACTTTAACTCAAAGTGTCTTGATCTGCTAACAGTCAAGTTCTCACACATTCCACTTTTATACTGGTGGGATAACCTAACTTCCGGTTCGCCCCTCCATTGTTCTGAGTTTTGAACTTGACGAGGCCGTTTGGACCTGAAGGCCTGATGTCGGTGAAAGTGGCTTTCAGACAGCATGAGGGCTTCAGCTAAACTGTCCAGCTCGGTGTTCATCATCCAGTTGGAGGAGCGGGACTTCAGTGTCTGCAGTGTGGAGCTGCTCCACTTTGATTTCTTTCCTCCACCTTCAGAGTCTTTACCCGCTGACCAGCTGTTGTGTTCACGGAGCTGCTGCCGCATGAGTCCAGTCAAAGCTGTGGAGCCTCATTTCTGCTGCTGGAGCTCAACTAACAGCTGGAAGCAGAGTTTAAAGCGTCTTTTACTCACCTCCGGACGGAGAAAAGAAGCTGCGACACGACGACGGTTAAAGTGAAACTAAACTGAGACCAGGACGGGCCGTGACGTCACTGTTGTCAGGGCAACCAGTGGGCGTCCTGCACATAGACATATATCCGTAGACGCTGCACTGACTGTGGAGGGACGTGCCTAAAGCTCCGCCATCTTGGTACAGGGCTAGCAGAGGGGGGAGTGAATGTGCGTCTATGCAGGTAAGAGGTACTCCACAATCTTAAAGTAGAATTATTCACTGAATTTTTGACCGATTTCCAAACGGTTTGGTTTGTTACAAACGGCACACATGTAGCTTTGACACAGGATGCTTGGATGTTTTAGAAATGCCGGTTTTACTACCCAAATACTAATTCTACTTAATGTTGTCAGCAGACAATCTTCTGACATAGACCTGTCAGTAGAAACTGTAGTTGAAGGAGAGACAATAAACAACCTGACTAACAACTGTCACCGCAGTGACAGAGACCTGGCGATCAGTGTGATGCCGACGCCAGGCGTCAAAAATATCAACAAGATATGTCAGAAGAACTATGAAAAGATGCCGGACTTTTGTGTCGCTTATGGGTGTTCAAATGAGCAGAACACACAAACCAGATCCCGTGGAATCACTTTTCACAGGTAAGGTGGACGTAAGAAGTAATACCAGGTTGTTAAATAGTGAAATAAATCCCGACAGGACGAACTGAATCTCTCCACTCCCATAATATAACCAGCTCACTTTACGTTATCCACGTATAGCACAGCTGCTCACTAGTGAAAGAACTAATTTGAGACCTTATTTTGGTTAAAATGCAATGTTATTCCATCTATAAACTGTCCCCGGTCTGGAACAAACAGACCTTAGACTGCAGTGATTGACCAGTTAGAATATTAATGATAGATATTGGATGTATTTAATACGTACATGTATTGTGTATTTAACCTTAATGTGAAGGAGAGAGTCTCAACACCTTCCTCATCCCCAAACACTGCAACGGTTTTCTTCATGTTGCCTAATTGTTAAATACATTAACCACGTTAGTCCTGCAGAGAACGTTTGTGACAGTGAAAATGACCAATCTAAAAGCTAACATCAATCATCACATCATATAACGCATTCTGAAACATGTTGTGCTTCAGATATGCTATTTTCTCTCTTTAGTTTCTTCTATAAGGGTTAAAGTGGTTAAATTACTCTTTTTTAAATTTTTACAAAGGTGGCTGACTTCGGTTGATGGGAAGAAGATGCAAGGAAGACCAGACTAAATATGGATGGGGGACACTGATGCTGGATGCCATAAAAAAACAAGTGCAATACAATCCCCCAACTCAAATAATAAAATGATAATAGCAATATTAATCACAATAATAGAGATAATAAAAACATGATTATGATAGTAGCAATAATAATTATAATGGTGATAATAACAAAATGATCATGAAATAACAATATTAATTATAATAATAGTGATCTAATAATAAAATCCATCCATCCATCCATCATCTATACACCGCTTATTCCTCACTAGGGTCGCGGGGGGGCTGGAGCCTATCCCAGCCGACTCGGGCGAAGGCAGGGGACACCCTGAACAGGTCGCCAGCCTATCACAGGGCTACATATAGAGACAAACAATCACACTCTCATTCACACCTACGGACAATTTAGAATAATGAATTAACCTCAGCATGTTTTTGGACTGTGGGAGGAAGCCGGAGTACCCGGTGAGAACCCACGCATGCACAGGGAGAACATGCAAACTCCACACAGAAAGATCCCGGGCGTCCTAACCAGGATGCGAACCGGGGATCTTCTAGCTGTGAGGCAACGCTGCTAACCATCGCGCCACCGTGCAGCCCCTAATAATAAAATGATCATGATAATAGCAACATTATAATATTAGTGATCTAATAATATACTTATAATAGCAATAATAATAATAATAATAATAATAATCAAATGCAATATATACCTACAAGCAATTCTCTGAATAAAGACCTGAACGTTTTCTGGCTTGATTTTGTTCTATTTATGTCTGCCTGTCCGTCCTCCATGTCTGACGTTTGTAACAAACAATATATGTTGACAACTGATGGATTTATGATCACTTTTATAGTGCAGACATGTCATTCCTCTATAGACGTAATGCACTGTAGGGGCCAGTGGCACTGTACCAAGATGGCCGCCGCGTAGGCACGTCGGCTCCAATCGGCAGCAGCAGTCAACGTCTACGTATATATGTCTATGCTGCTGACTACTTGCTATTTCCTGGCTTCCTGCCCTTGTCGGCCATCATGAGCTCCACTTCAACTCATAGCTGTGTTCAGAGGCAGAGAGCTTCCTGCTTCTGGCCTCGTGTTGCATCGACTCTCATTGGATCACACTTTTATCTTTTGTTTAGCGTTTAGCTCCAAGTTCAGGCCTCCTATTTAGGACTCATTTACACATCCTATTTTCCTAGTTTGAACATTTGCTCAGTTGCCAAATCTCCCAACAGCAGACTGTCATTAAGGCTCGTTCTGTCCTTTCAGCTTTGATCTGAACGTTTCTACGTTTCATGTCTGCTGCCTGTCTGTCCACAGCTCTACTGCTGATACCAGATGGTCCAAAATCAGACGTTAGACTGAGTTTGGTTTGGTGGAAACCACAAAAATACACCATGAGATTTAGTTGTTTTGCTTTAAAGTGGAAAGAGAACAGAAAAGAAGTCAAACCACACCCAGTCAGGTTTGTTCTGGTGTCGCAGTCAGAACAGAGGAAACGAGCTGTTTGCTGGTTTCTGCCTCTTTGGACTGAATCACTAACAAACTATCAGACGTCTCATCAGCTGAACTCACCAGAACCTGAGTCAGTCGTTGAGGAGCAGCAGTTGGATCCTGTTCAGACACAAACACAGACGTTTCTCTGGACTGCTGCTGCTTGTCAGGTCTGTTTCCTCCTTCAGCTTCACACATGAATAAAGTTCCAGACATCTGGAACCAGAGTTCAACATGGAGGAGGAGTTTTACTGCTTTTATCTCCTTTATTTCTGCACTTTGGTCTGATTGTTGTTGAATCTGCTGTAATAAAAATGTAATTGAACCTGTTATCTTATCTGACCGTCCTCTGCATTCCTGCCTCAGTCCAAAGCTCAGCTCACTGTCTGCTCTGTAACGTCCAGCTCTTCTCCTGCTCTCCTCTCCTGGTCTCCTTCCTCTCCCTGAATCAGCAGAGGGAGTTGAGCTGTGACCACTTCATGTCTCTAACAAACTCTCCTGATATCTGCTGGACAAACACAATAAAGACCATCAGCTTTATTTCACACCATCAGCTGCTGTTTGGTCCTGATGACTCCGTCTTTAGATTCACCTGTAACATCACACCTGTCCTCTGTCTGAACCTCTTCACTGCAGGTTTACAGGTGAGTCTACAGTCAACATGTGTCTCCATAGAATGAGCATCACTACAGTCTGATTCTCAGCTCTTCACTGGATCAATCCTCTGGTTTATTCTCTGCAGGAACCAAAGGATTTCCCTCTTTAGGGGAATGTAATGAGTCAGTGTCGCCACTAGATGGAGCTGTGAACCATAGAATCAGTGTTGTTCCAGGTAGGATGGAGTTCACAGTGATGGTGGATGTTCAGAGCTCCACTGTCAGCTGCTGGTCACATTTAATAAACTGTAGATTTTATTGATCAGTGCTTCTAAAGATGAGAGTGTCAACCAGCTCCAGCAGCTCTGACCGACTCTCTGTGTTTCTGGTTGCTTTTTAAGTTTCCTTCTCTTCGTTCGTTTTTGTCTTTGGAGTGGTTGTTCTGCTTTTGCACAGTACAGTCATGGATGTTCAAATGGAGACTTTGTTAGTTTGTACTTTTACTTTTTTCCTCCCTAACAAGATGGAAGATCTAGCACACAGCTCCCCTTCCTCCACCCCTCAGATCACAAGGCTGCAGCCCGTCTACATACCTATGGTGAAGAAACAAGAAGAGGTCTGAGGAGGCCACTGAGGCGCTGCTGGACTGCTTCGAGACCACGGACTGGGACGGTGAGGACATCGACACCATGACACCGTACCCCCCAAAGAAAGTACGGTGATTCTCTACCAATAAACCCTGGTGAGCCCTGAACTGAAGGCCCAGCTGACGGAGAAGAGGAGGGTTTTTGGATCTGGGGACAAAGAGCAGCCGAAGAGGAAGGTCAGCGATAAGACCAAGATGGAAACCAACCTGCAACAGAACAACGCAAGGGAGGACTGGAGGGGTCTCAGGAGCAGGAGACCGGGAGTGGGCCAAAGAACTGAACCAGTTCAACAGACTGGACTCTGCTTCCACTCCTCCCTCCGACCAGCCAGCTCTCCTTCACACCACCTCCCCACACCCTCCTCCACCACCCCGGCCTCCCCAGACCAGCTGACCAGGTGAGACGTGAGCTGAAGAAGCTGAAGTGAGGCCACGGGTCCCAACGGCATCAGATCCAGACTCCTGAAGGGCTGTGCAGACCAGCTCTGTCCGGTGTTCCTGCACATCTGGAGGGGGTCCAGCGCTGGGAAGACTTCCTGGTGGTTCTTGTCCCGAAGACAGCGCACCCCAGGGAGCCCAACCTCTTCAGACCTGTGGCCCTCACTCCTCACCCGATGAAAACCATGGAGAGGATCGTCCTCAGAAACCTCCGCCCCCTGGTGAGCTCACATCACCGGGCATAGGAGTGGATGACACCGTTGTGTACCTGCTGCACGGATCCCCGACTCACCTGGAGAACACCGGCAGCACTGTGGGAGTCATTCAATGCGATCCAGCCTTCACTGCTCAGTGGGAAGCTTGGAAGAGTAGACTGTCACCTGGCTGCAGGGACCATCGACTGCCTCACCGACAGACCACCTCCAGGACTGTGTGTTGGACGTGGTCTTAGGGCACAGTGCTCTCCCCTGTCCCTTCACCCCGTACACTTCAGACTACCAGGTCTGGGAGCTGTCTCCTCCAGAAGTTCTCCGATGTTACAGCCATCATCAGGTGTGTATCTGAGGGGGACGATCAGGAGTACAGGACCACCATCACTGACTTTGTGGGCTGGTGTGAGCAGAACCATCTCCAGCTCAACGCCAGTAAGACAGAGGAGACGGTCATCGACTTCCTCAGGAGGAGGACGCCCCAGACTGCACAGGTGAGCATCCAGGGTCTGGACATCGACATGGTGGAGCCCTGTAGATACCTGGGTGTTCACCTCAACAATAAACTGGACTGGTCAAACCACACAGACGTCCTGAACCAGAAGGGCCGACGTCGTCTCCACCTGCTGAGAAGACTGAGGTCCTTCGGAGTGTCAGGACTCTGCTCAGGATGTTTTATGACGCTGTGGTGGCATCAGTGGTCTGCTGGGGAGGGGGGACCACAGGCAGGGACAGGAGGAGGCTGAACAGACCGGTCAGGAGGGTCGGTTCTGTCCTGGACTCCATGGAGGAGGTGGGTGAGAGGAGGATGTTAGCAAAGCTCACCTCCATCATGGACGACCACCATCACCCGCTGCAGGAGACTGTGGAGCTCCAAGGAGCTCCTTCAGCAGCAGACTGGACCTCCACCCTGCAGGGAGGAGCTACCACAGGCCATTCCTCCAATCAGACTCCACAACATCAGCATCACTGGCTGATCCATCCAAGTAGGGTCATCCGTCATCATCTGCACTGGTTTTATGTTCATTTCTATTCTTATTTTTGTGAACATACTTATTCTATTCCCTAGTTCTTGATATTTTTCTGGCATTTCTTTCTTCCTCTTATATTTGCTGCTGTTACAGTTGAATGTCCCCCAATGAGGGATCAACAGAGAATATTCTGTTCTATTCTGAACATCAGCTTCCTGTTTGTGTCCCAGGTGATGGTTTGGAGGACTGAGCTGAGCAGGTAATCAGGTGTCTGACGTTTGGACTGGAGCTGCAGTTTTTACAGAACTCTTTATTTTCCCACCTGTTTCTGTTCACATTGGCTTATTTGGGGTGAAACAGAGTCTGAGAGATCTTCACAATGATTTTCTTTGCTTTACTTCAGTTTTCCACTTAATGCAACCACTGATGCTAATGCTAATGCTAATGGCTAGTGACTCATGCTAACAGCTAATGCCAATGGAACAAGTGGAAGCGTCAAACCAAACTGTTCAACTTGTAAATAAAGGACAAAGAGGGGAACATGTGTCTGGTCGTTGAGTAGAATCCAGTTCAACAGGCTTCAGACAGACCTGGACCATCACTGCTCTACATAACATCCTGGACAGTCAGAACCACCGGACCGGCTCTCTGCTCTCTGGTTCTGGATCTGATGTGCTTTTCTTCCAATGCTTTATTGTTTTTTCCTAGTTGATCAGCTGATTTCTAGAACTTGTGTCTGCAAACGCTTCAGATCTGGAGAGTCGACATGAAATGACGACACAAACTCAGAGGTTCCCTTATTAACAAGTACACAAGTGTAGTATTTCATTTTATTTATATATGCAAGCAAGTCGATGTCTTTACAAATAAAAAAGCCACTGTCTGCCCAAGCTGTTGGCACAGATATGTACAAAAATGGAGGAGTGAGTCAGATAAAGCCGCTACTAAGCAACCAGTGAAGTACAAAAAGTCTAGAACACTATGGAGAAACAGAGAAACTACTTCCAGCGTCCACAGTGTCCAGCCTGACGTGATGCATGAGTGTGATCAGCTGGAGATCAGACTGACATCAGCTTTAGACCTGCGGTTCAGTTCATGATGGAAGAGCTGAAGTTCTTCAGACTCAGAGGATCTGGTCTTCCTCCCTGCGGTCCGGATCTGAGCTCAGAGACACGTCAAATCCTTCTCACAGAGGCTGTAAATCAGATTTCATGTGACTGGATTCAGGCCTTGTCACGCTGACATGGTCACTTTTCTGAATCCTGTCACCAGCTCAGGATCCTGGGATGGAAAAGTGAGTCCATGCTCAGCGGCGGTCGGCAGGTAGACAGAGAGGACGCGGGATCAATCAGCACGTGTCAATACACATATTGATCATTACAAGGAGACGTGGTCAGAGTGAATGAGGAGACTGAAACAAATGGGGAGTGAGCAGCTCACATCTTCTCCCTGCAGCAGCCTGAGGCTTCGTTCAGAGCAGCCAGACTCTGTTCTCATTCTCAGATCTGTTCCTGAAACCAGCTGAGGGACTCTGACGTCTGCCAGAGCGGCAGCCGTCACCGCAGGCCTCCTCCTCACCTTCACCTGCTGGAAGCAGCTTCAGTTGTCTGGCCTTGTTTGCAGAGCAGCCGTTACAGATGGAGGTTTGGCTGTGGCAGCTCTGCTTGTTGCTAGGTTACATGCAGCTTTACGCATCCCTGACTCCTGTGTCGTCTCGTTTCGAGCACCGGAAGTCAGGCGTGAGTCACTCTCAAATTCAAATATGTTAGAAAGATCAGAGCTGCTGTGTGGTTGGAGCCTGAAGGCCCAGAGAGAGGATGTGAGCAGAGGTGGGTGCAGGATAATGGGTGGCCAGAGCAATACATTACACCACATCTGCAAATCCGCTTTATTAGGATAAACAATACAGAACACCATAATCATATCACTGAAGACTTGCAATCATAGATTCATGCACTTGTATGCCGGAAATTGAAGGGAATGGATTTCTGGTTTACGTCTTGATTTTGTCAAACTGCTACAATATATTGCTCTGGTGGTAAACAACTGAGCAAGCAAGCTAGCTTAGCAACACCATTAGCAACAGGAACCGCAATACTGCACACTGAAAAGTGGAAAATCAAAGAGAAACAGCAGAACAGCGCCAGTGGAAAAGAATGACTTTTTTTGTCTTGTTTTTTATCATTAAAATTATGACCATTGAATGCATAACCATGCCACAAACAACAACTAGGTTCACTGTCTTTTTTATGTAGTATAAGATTATCTTCATTATCATGAATTCATTCGTTTTCATCTTTGTTATTTCTTCAGGTTATAACCAATGCTGCAAGACTATACACAGGTCCCACGACCGGGATCTCAATGCACTTACACACCAAGAATAAGAGAGAGAGAGAGCTCACAATGGTCAATAAGTGCACAAAAAACTATTTTTTCTTTTATCTGAGGTTAAAAACACTGACAAGACATCCATTGTCAGGCAATGAAATGATAGAATACTGTTACTGTAAAACTAGACCCTTAAAAATACTGACTGTATGCAGCCGAGACGCACCTGAACAGGAACGAGTCTGACGGAGGCTCCCCTCTTCAACACTGGTGGAGCTGCTCTTTGCCTTTTGTCACATTCGGCTGCATTTACACGACACAGAACCCAGGTCTGACTCTGTTTCACCCACGAAGAGCTTAGAAATCACCAGACGAGTGCAGCTTCCGGGGTCGGACGCTCACATGTGTTATTGCATGAGCTTCAGGCAGCACCGAGGTTTGATCTCAGCTCTCCCGATGAGCCGGTGCTCCTGGACCTTTCCTTTTCTAATTGACATCAAATGATTTTGCTGAAAGCGCACCGCTAACTTTGGGTGTTGGAACGTTTCTGCTAGCTGTAGCTCAGCCAGTGTAAGCGCTGCCGTCCTGCAGACGTCCAGGCTTCCTTCAGGTGTGTAAATGCAGCTCTGCAGGGAGGAGAGGCTCAGCGCACTGGACTGAAGCGCCTCCTCCAGACTCCGTAACCCATAGGAAGTCATTCTCCCGGCTGCTCACCTCAACTGTTTCACATATATGTATATCTTTATACAGAGTTAACGTAGGTACAGTGCTTCATACCGCCCACACCGACAGAAAAAAAGAAAAGACACATTTCTTTTTTTCTAATTAAATGATTTCACATTGAAAAAGTTTCAGAGATTAAAAGTCGATACTAAAATAGTGAAATGTCGTCGGTGAAAAGTAAAAGAGTTATGGCTCAGAGTGATGGCGGTGGTGGAGTGTGTGTGTGTGTGTGTGTGTGTGTGTGTGTGTGTGTGTGTTCTCATCAAATCAAACCGACACCTTCACCGTCGTCCTGAAGTCACCCTGAACCCAGTCATCTCTACTGGCAGATAGAGAATCATGTCTCCTGGCGGCTGCTCGACACGAACACGACGCCCGGCGACGCAGAACCAGAGCGCTAGACCAGAACCGGACGGCCCTCCTTCGAATCCTCGGACAGCTGCGTCAGAAACAAACCGAGCTTCAGTGTGTTGCTGCTGAACAAACACCCCGATCTGATTCTAGCAGGTGGAGCTCCGCTGATCCAAAGCAACAACCCTGAAACTGAAGCACCTGAGGAGGTAATAATGAACGACACCCCGTGAGAACTGAGAGTAGCCGTTAGCTCGTTAGCTCGTTAGCTCGTTAGCTGTCATTCGCGGTCGTTCCACAACAACAACACTGCTGGAGCTTCACCTCCTCTTCCCCTCAGCACCTCCACACCTCCTTCCACACGCCCTGAAATGAATCCCGCAGCAGGAACAACGAGCTCAGCCCTCAAAGCCGACCGCCTGATCCAGCTCACTGCTAACGTCCGGTCACGCTGGGGCTCGTTGGAAAAAGGCGGCAAAGAAAACACGACGACAGAACGGACAATGGAGACTCTCCAGATGATTGGTGTGTGCACGTCTGTGTGTGTGTGTGTGTGTGTGTGTGTGTGTGCAGAACCACTGAAATACAGAATCATCACATGAAAGTGTGAAACAAACCCGACCCCCACCCCGACGCCTGCCCCGCTTAAATACCCCTCAGTGCTAAAACCACACATAAATAATACGAATAAAAACGTGTCGAAAGTCCAGAAAGTGAGAGAAAGCATGAAGAGACCGATGAGAAGATGACGAAAAGACTTTGTGCTGCTAAGATGTGCTGTTTCTGAGGACAAATCACAAGTTTATACAATCTGGGGGATGATGGGGGTCGGGGCTGGGGAGGGGGGTCCACCGAGTCCTGGTTCACTGGTTGCTCTGGCTGATTGAAACCTCACCGACACCTTCGCCATCCAAACGTTTAGACGCGCCCCAGCAAGAAGCAACGCATGAAACTGGACTCAGCATGAGGGAAGGAGGGAAGGAAGGGAAGGAAGGGAAGGAAGGGAAGGAAGGAAGGAAGGAAGGAAAGTTGGCAAAGCTTCCTGTTTGTACCAAGGAGGCACAAATTTCCTCGGGGACCTTTTTCTCTGCAACACCGGTCATCGTAGTGCGGCGAAACGACACGACACAGCATGACACCACCGAACAACACCAACCATTCAGTCACATCTACGTGTGTGTGTGTGTGTGTGTGTGTGTGTGTGTGTGTGTGTGTGTGTGCTGCAGGTATTGATGGGGGAGGTGGGGGGTGGAGCACTGACGCTGTCCTCCCCCCTCTACGCTGAATGATGAGCCCACAGACGCCCTCTCGTGTCCGCTGTAGATGTAGCCGTTAGCGGGCTAGCGCGTCGAGCCGCTCCGCTTCTTCTTCTTCTCCGCTAATTAAAAAAAACGAACGAATCTTTGGGTTCTTATTCTGCTCCTTCATTTTTGGTACGTCTCAGTTGTGCTGGTTTGAACACTCACTGTTTTTACTCTTTTGATTTCCGCCCTATTGGTCGGTAGATGTCGAACATGAGGGGCTTCTTACAGCTTTGTTTAGCTTCGGCGAGTCCACTGGTGGACTGGTTTGGAGCATCCAGACCTTCATCCAGCGCTGGAGAACGGTCTGGCTGCTGCAGGGGAAGGATGCAGCGGCGGGTCGGCGTGCCTTCAGACCAATCACAGCCATCTGGGGTGATTGGTTTGAAGTCGGGGACCCAGAGACGGTGCTCTTGTAAAGGAGTCACCGTTGTGGCGGAGCTGCTTTCCCGTTGGATCCAAACCCCCCTGATGTTCTCACGCCGCTGCTCAGAGGCTCCTGCAGCGGAGGGGATTCTAAAAACCGAGAAACCCACTTCAGATGGTTCTTAAAACGGGTGTGAAGGCTACCAGGGATCTACGGCGGACACGAGGAGGATGAGGGCGTCTGTGTCGTCATCAGTCTGCTGCTGTCGTCTAACTGCTGCTTATTCGTGTCTTCATCTGTGTGTCTGAATGCATCGTTGTGGTTTGTGTGTTGTTGACGTTGTGTTTCTATCATCAGGCTTCTGTGTGTGTGTGTGTGTGTGTGTGTGTGTGTGGTGTGTGTCTGCGTGTGTCGTTTCTCGTGGCTGTGTGTTTATGTGTAGGCATTGAGGCGTTCTTTGGAGCGTGTAGAGTGGATGTCGTGCAGCTCCTGCTCCTCCTTCGACTTGATGTCCTCGTACTTCTGCATCCGGCTGGCGTCCTTCAGGTAGCCCCAGTTAGCAGCCAGAGCCATCAGGAAGTGGACCTGAGGAGGGACAGGAGACGTCTGGATCATCTCAGGAACAAATCGCTGCTTCATTTCACACCGAACAGAACAGAAACACAGCAGGACGTGTTGAACTCCCTCCGTTCTGCTCAGGGGACCATAGAGGAGGGTCCACATTGATCAGAACCTCATCAGTCCAGCAGATCGACACAGGACATGTTACATTCTGGTAGAAACTGGACCCAGATCAGTTCTACATCCATCCAGGTGTCACAGTCTGAACACTACATCATTATTTTCTCTATAACCAACTTTAAGCATCAGTATTATGGGATGGATCGTAGGTCTAAGAGCAGGACTGCAGGAGTTTAATGATTCTGACATGTCCCCCTTTTCCACCAGGAAGAACCAGGTCCTAGTTCTGGTGCTGACTCGGTTCTAGTTTCCATTGACAAGGAGTCCAGTTGGAGCCATTGGGTCACCGTAAAACCACTACGCTAGCATCCATTACATAGCAGTTAAACACAATAAGGTCAACGCTCCCTTCATTCCCTCCCTCCTTCTTTCTTTCTTTCTTTCTTTCTTTCCTTCCTTCCCTCCTCCCTTCATTCCCTCCCTCCTTCCTTCCCCTTGCTTCCTTTTTTCCTTCCCTCCCTTCCCTCCCTCCTTCTCTCCTTCATTCCTTCCCTCTTTCCTTTCTTGATTACCTCCTTCTTTGATTCCATTCTTCCTTCCTTCCCCTTGCTTTCTCCCTTCCTTTCCTCCCTCCCTCTCTCCTTCCTTCTTTCTTTCCTTCATTCCTTCCCTCCTTCCTTCCTGTTGCTGTCTTCCTTTCTTCCTTTCTTCCCTCCCTCCTCCTTCTATCTTCCTTTCTTTCCTTCCTTCCTTCCTTCCCTCCCACTTTCCTTCCTTCCTTCTTTCCTTCCCTCCTCCCTTCCCTCCTTCCTTCCTTCCTTCCCACTTTCCTTCCTTCCTTCTTTCCTTCCCTCCTCCCTTCCTTCCTTTCTTCCCAGTTTCCTTCCTTCCTTCCCCTTGCTTTCTCTCTTCCTTTCCCCCTCCCTCTCTCCTTCCTTCCTTCTTTCTTTCCTTCCTTCCCCTTGCTTTCTTCTTTCCATCATTCCTTCCTTCCCTCCCATTTCCTTCCTTCCTTCCTTCCCTCCTACTTTCCTTCTTTCCTTCCTTCCTTCCTTCCTTCCTTCCTTCCTTCCTTCCTTCCTTCCTTCCTTCCTTCCCAAGAAGAACCAGGTTCTAGTTCTGGTTCTTAGTTGGTTCTAATCTGGTTCCTCCTAAGATCCTGTTTGCTTTGAGTCCAGTTGGAGCCATTGGGTCTCCGTAAAACCACTACGCTAGCATCCATTACATAGCAGTTAAACAAACGCAGTAAGTTGATGATAATATCTATGTTTATCTCTATAGATGGTCTTAAGGCTGATTGTGAGGCGGAGGTCCTCCTGTTGCCTGGACACATCCGTGATCACGCTACTGGTGGGACACAACTGTAGCGGATTTCAGGTCAGCAGTTTGTGCTAAACTTCCGTGTGTCCCGGGAGTCATTCCAATACATGTGTGATGGGACCAGGGACGTCCTGGAGAACAAGGACACTAATTAGCGCTTGTGTGTCCCTTTCCACCGTTGATGGTTGGTCACCATAACCCCGCCCCCAGCCCCTGACGTGCTCGGTGCTTAGCTCTGGACCAGCAAAGAGTTGGTGCTTGCTGAGCTCCAGTTTATAGAACCTGGAGTCGGTGCTTAGGAGGTGGAAACACAAAGAAGTGGAGCTAAGTCAGGCTCTGGCTCTGGACTAGACCTGGAACCAGCTCAGTGGAGAAGAGGTAACAGAGTCATAGAAACAACCCCTGGTACCCTGGATGAGTTTCTGCTTCTCTGTCATTGACGTTAACCTGCTTAACGTCACAACCCAGTGGATAACGGCTCATGTTTGTTGGACCTTAACGAGACGGAGGATGATCCTTTTCACTGATCGATCTCATTTCGGCCGTGCAGAGCAAATGGCAGATGTTGTGTTTCGACTGTGGATGTCGGTGTCATAAGGAGGTGTACGTCTGGGCAGGGATGTGTAGTATTTGGGTGAAATTGACCTTTAAAACTTGTCACTCGGTACTATTTGACTGCAATAAACTGTTAAAACTCCAGGTGTCTGGAGAGAAAGTCCTATCTGAACCTTCAAAACCGTAAGTTGTGAGTCAGGAAGAAGCATTTTGGGTGAAATAAACCTTTAAATATCTAAACATTTGCACTTAAAGTAGCATTTCGGGTGGAATAAACCTTTTAAGTAGTGTACTGTAGTGATCATCCCCTGGGGTAGGTGGCGCTGTTGTAGGGATGTGGTCTGCTGCAGACACATGATGTCGTATTTACAGGTGAGGATATGAAAGATGCAGATGACTCTAGATTGATGCAGCACGGTTCAGACAGAACTTAGAAGGACGTGGTTCAAATCTGCGCTCCATGCAGCTCTCTGAACTGTGGCGCCCCCTTGTGGTCAAACACAGAACTGAGTGTATTTACATCACGCTTCAGCATTTTGACTTTAATTGCGTCACGCTGCATTTAACAGCTGAACAAACCTGTCTGGATGCTTCTGGCCTGAACAAGGTGCAGCATCGGTTTGAACACACCACACCTCATCTAAAGCTTTCCTTCATTGCCGGATGAAGCCACGAAGCAGCGATGCATGCGATGGGGGAGGTGGAGAGTGTTTCTGGGACGGACTCCAACCCCCTGCGACTCCGAGCAGCGACAGGAAATGGACGGGCGAATGTCTGACAGAAGACAGAGCGACGGCGCTAGGAAACGGGTCAGCGCTTGTTTTGTGGATGCTGGATGTCTGATCCTCTCCACGTCAGTCCACCGCCCAGGACCCCCAGGAGTCAGTCCAACCAACATCTACCTGAATACGTGGAGGGTGTTGGTCGTCTCAGCGGGGAAATGGTTCCTTCTGTTTAACTGCAGCATGTTCTAATGGCCTCAGTCGAGCATTTTACCTTCTTGTTTTTCTGTTTCAGGATCGTCTGCAGTGCTGCTGTCGCTTAGTTCAGCAGAAGAATCCGTACGGAGTTATACTGGCTCTTTAGTTATTGTCTGCTGGTGATGTGCACTATCACCTTTACTGGAACACTGCAAACATCCACTCCTTAAGTCATCTTATTGTATCTTAGGTTATCTCATCTAATCTAATCTTACCTTATCTTAAGTTATCTTATCTTAAAGTTATCTTATCTTAGGTTATCTCATCTTATCTGAAGTAATCTTATTTTAAGTTATCTTATCTTAAGTTATCTTATCTTGAGTTATCTTATCTGATCTTATGTCTTCTAATCTTACCTTATCTTAAGTTATCTTATCTTATCTTAAATTATATTATCTAATCTTAAGTGATCTTATTTTATCTCATCTTGCCTTATTTTAAGTGATCTTAAGTTATCTTATCTTGAGTTATCTCATCTTATCTCATTATCTTAAATTATCTTATCTTATCTCATCTTATATTATTTTAGGTTATCTTAAGTTATCTTGTCTTATCTTGAGTTATCTTAAGTTATCTTATCTTAAGTTATCTTAAGTCTTCTCATCTTAAATTATCTCATCTCAAGTTATCTTATCTCATCTTAAGTAATCTTATCTTATCTCATCTCACCTTATCTTAAGTTATCTCATTTTAAGTTATCTCATCTTAAGTTATCGAATCTCATCTCATCTTAAGTTATCACATCTCATCTCATCTTAAGTTATCTTATCTTAAGTTATCTTATCTTAAGTTATCTCATCTTAAGTTATCTTATCTCATCTCATCTTAAGTTATCTTATCTCATCTCATCTTAAGTTATCTTAAGTTACCTCATCTTAAGTTATCAAATCTCATCTCATCTTAAGTTATCACATCTCATCTCATCTTAAGTTATCTTATCTTAAGTTATCTCATCTTAAGTTATCTTATCTCATCTCATCTTAAGTTATCACATCTCATCTCAGCTTAAGTTATCACATCTCATCTCAGCTTAAGTTATCTTATCTTAAGTTATCTCATCTTAAGTTATCTTATCTCATCTCATCTTAAATTATCTTATCTCATCTCATCTTAAGTTATCTTATCTTAAGTTATCTCATCTTAAGTTATCTTATCTCATCTCATCTTAAGTTATCACATCTCATCTCATCTTAAGTTATCTTATCTTAAGTTATCTCATCTTAAGTTATCTTATCTCATCTCATCTTAAGTTATCACATCTCATCTCATCTTAAGTTATCACATCTCATCTCATCTTAAGTTATCTTATCTTAAGTTACCTCATCTTAAGTTATCTTATCTCACCTCATCTTATCTTAAGTTATCTCATCTTAAGTTATCTAATCTCATCTCATCTTAAGTTATCTAATCTCATCTCATCTTAAGTTATCTAATCTCATCTCATCTTAAGTTATCTCACCTCACCTCATCTCATCTTAAGTTATCTCATCTTAAGTTATCACATCTCATCTCATCTTAAGTTATCTTATCTTACGTTATCTCATCTTAAGTTATCACATCTCATCTCATCTTAAGTTATCTTATCTTAAGTTACCTCATCTTAAGTTATCTCACCTCACCTCATCTTATCTTAAGTTATCTCATCTTAAGTTATCTAATCTCATCTCATCTTAAGTTATCTCACCTCACCTCATCTCATCTTAAGTTATCTCATCTTAAGTTATCACATCTCATCTGAAGTTATCTCATCTCATCTCATTTTATCTTAAGTTATCTCCACGGTGTACAAAGGAACGCTACTGCAGGTCCTTCATTCCAACAGCCATCAGACTGAACAACACACAACACAACCTGAATGTGTTGTAGCTTTTTTTGCACTATTCATATTACTGTCAGCATGTGCAATATTATTTATTCATATATTACTTCCATATTCATACTTCACTTATTGTTGTACCTTTGTATCTTTTGTATATTTAAAATGTTTCTTTATAGTAGATTGTTTATTTTCTTTTTTATGTTTAGGGTATGTTGTGTGTTTTTCTGCTTTTTCTCTGCTGCTTTAACGAGGAAATTTCCCCGTTGTGGGATTAATGAAGTATAATCTAATCTAATCCTAAATTATCTTATCTTATCTCATCTCAAGTTATTTTACCTCATCTTGTCTGCCATAAACTACGTTTAACATACGACCTATTAAAGCTGTAAACATCTTATCTGAAGTAATCTTAAATTATCTCATCTTTAACATATGACTGATTAAAGCTGTAAACAACTCCGAGTCCTCGCTGGACGTCTGAAGACACTTTCTGAGTCGCTGGATTTTGAGTTTTAGCCGAAAAAGTTAACAGATCGTCCGAACTACGCGTTCGCTCAGCGATGGAGAGGGCGGCCATCTTGGATCTTAACGTAGAAGCGAGGGAGTCGTCGCTTCGATTCAGCAAAACAGCAGCAGAGGAAGGAAGTGCAGTTTGACCGAGTTGACTCTGATCCTCTGTAGTTACATTCTGAGGAGGCAGGATTAGTCTGAGCCTCTACAGCACCATTCTGACTTCGTTTAGGAATCTAAGAAGAACAATGTTGAGCTGAAGTAGAGACATCTGGAGGTAGAATTATGAAGAAATAAACTGTAAATGTGCACTAAAACGACCGGTTTAAGCCTCATTTTAACACACAGAGCCGCCACATGGAGCGTTAGTGTCACCAGTTACTTCCTCCTTGATGTGAGTTTCCTCTACCGTTGACGATCATCTCAGCTCACAGAATGCAGTGATCGCTCCTTAAACTACCAGTTAGTGAGTTAATCATCTGAACGTCTTTATCTTATAGCTTTAGGCTGATGAACATGTCGTGGTAGGTAAATATCAGCTTCATAATCTGTGCTCTGAAGGTGAACCCATGCAGATGCTGCTCATTGTGACCCAGCAGTCTGAATTATGTGTTTGTTGCTGCCTCTGCACCACCAATCAGAGCCACTTAGTGCTCCAGGCCAGCAGCCAATCAGAGAGGAGAGTTCTGGTTCTCACCATGGCGATGACAGCAGCTCCGGCTCCCGCCAGCGCGCACACGAACAGGTGGAAGGTCAGGTCCAGCTGTAAGACACAACACACGGGTCGGGTTAGGTTCCAGGTTCCAGTCTGGACCTGCCTGTCTTTGTTTCTGCGTCTCACCTCGTTGGATTCACACATCTTGAAGAACTTCTCGGATCCCGTGCACACCTTCTTCTCCTCGTTGATGGTCACCGCTCCTGATGAACACAAACAGCATCAACACACATCCATCAGGAGCAGCAGTGGCCCACAGCGATGCCCACAATAAGGCCTCCCTCCTCCCACACGAGGGACCATCAGGAGATTCTGGGATCAGTTTGCCGCCAACAGGCCCCGGCTGCAGTTTCACCTGTTGGCCAGCAGATGGCAGCGCTGTTGGTTCTGTGTGGGCATCCTGGAGAACAACATGGTGGACAGTCCTGTGGCTGCATCATGCAACCAGAACACTCAGGACGGACCTGCTGCTCAGCCTTTAGTGAGATGGTTAAACGTGAGGAAACACAACAAACCGGAGCGGATAGTTTCCAGATATGTGAGCGAGTCTGTTTGAGAAGGATGCACTTTTTTATAATCATCTGTCTTTTTGCTTTAGAACATTTCTGCACACTTCACACTGGACTCCAAAGACGAACAATAGCACAACTGTAGAGGAGAAGCTCTCTGGACCCTCTGAGCGTCAGAATTGTTCTCATTATTATTGGATTTTCAACAAACCATGTGCAAAATGAAGTTTCTGGTCTTAAAAATGAACCAAATCTGAGCTTAAGTTAACGACGTCTCATCAGTCTCATTTAAAAATTCACCAAATCTACACGGAGCTTTTCGGCTGAACTGCAGGCAGTGTGTTCACAAATTTAAAAATCTATCATACGTTGCCTGTTTTTATTCCAGAGTCGGTGACGGCTGCTGGGAAACTGTTGGACGTGTTGATTCCAGTTTTTCTTCTGCACCTTAAACCCTCAAATAAAACCAACCTTCTCGTTTTCTCTTCTCCTGGTCTCCATCTTTCTAACTTCACTGTGAAAAACGAGCCACAGTGAGTAAAAACAAGCTGACTTGTTGGTTTGCTGCCGCTTCGAAACCTCAAGTTCTGGATTTGGACCAGGATGTGATGAGAGACGACTGGATCTGACCGAGAGCTCGAGACCAGAAGCTCATCAGGACAACGTTTACGGAGGTAACAGGCACAAACTGGAAAAGCCCTCAGAGACCTCAGACCTCCTCCAAGCAGCTCATTTAACACCATGTTGGGATTTACACCCAGAAATAATCGTCCCAGGATTGTTTTATCTCCATTATCAGACTCCTTGACCCAGAAAACAAACCCTTAGCATCTGGAACTGATCCTGTATTTTTACCAAGCAGCCTGGACATTTGTTGTGGAGTTACGTGCACATATTCATGCACGTTGCCCTGTCTCCCAACGCTAAAGAATCCAGACGGTGATCCGGATCAGCACCAAACTCTAACCATCTGTTCCACCTCTCCTGGACATTTCATCAAAACCGTTCAGAGCTTTTCCCCAAACGTTGCTAACAGACAGATAAACGCCGGCCGAAGCAGAACCTCGCTGGTGGAGGTGATAAACACACTTCTGTTGGGAACCGGAGGAGTCGCCCCCTGCTGGCTGCTGGAAAGACAGCAGGTTTGAAGCCCTGGATGTTCATTGTGTGAGATGACGGATGCAGTTCACTCGACCGAATGCAGGACAGACTTCATGTATATAATTCATTCTGGAGTCTTTGTCTCTAACTGCTGATGTTGTCCACATTAATCAGGCCTCTCTGGGCGTCGCTATAACATCCATCAGCCCTTCCTCTCTGCAAGGCCTGGTAGGAGCTGGGTTTTATTTATCTACACTGGCTTAAAAATGTCCCTCCCAAAACAAGAAAAAAAAACTTACTTCAAGGCTCTTTTACTTTGAAATAAGTGTAAAAATCTGCCAATAGAACAAGTGAACATTTGCTTGGTCAGATTTCTTGAAATAAGACGTGATATTTAGAATATTGAGGTCTTAAAATTAGCAGGGAAAACTTATTTGAAGCTATATTTTAGCAGCATTGTCAAGCTGAGGTGTCTTAGAATAAACCAGACATGATAAAGAATTAAATAGATTTTAGCTTTAATAAGTTTAATGTCAGCTTCTTAATCTGAGATGTGTTCAACTTATTTTAGTTGTATTATCGTGGCTCTTCTCTAGATTTAAGACCATCTTGTACTTGAAATAAGATCACACAGATTAGTTGAAGCATTCTGAGATATAATGTCTTCTCACAGTTGGCTAGAAATCCTAATATTTAGTGGTGTTTGACAGCATTTGAAGGTGTTGTGTTTTAGGTGAAGCCAGCTACGCCCAAAAGGAGGTGTTTTAACTCAAAGCAGACATTTGCTTTGTTTTTTTTAACACATTTTCCACATGCAGCTGTTTTCTGATATGAATTGGTGATTTTCCAATAAAATGCATTTACTTTATTTCTTAAATCCAGATTAGTTATCTGATACAAACAACAGCTCAGCTTGAAACATGTATGAAATGAAATGAACCTTGTTTCTGGTAAAATACAACTAAAACAAGATCATTTCAAGATTGTTTGACTTAACAAGATGTTTAAGATGCGTTGTCTTAAAACACGTCCCTCCATCTGCTGAAATGTTACCTGGAAAGTGAATTTATCTTAAATCAAGTGGGTTGAGACAATTGGACTAAAAATAAGACGAATAAACTGGTGAGATGTTGAGTTTTACAGTGTAGAAGACTCTGTTTTCTTACATCTCTTCTGTCTTTTAGTCCGACTCCTCATCAAACACGCTCAGATGATTTGATTACTGCGGCTGTAAATCCAGTCTAAACCTCAGGGCCGCTGAAGTTTCCTTTCACCTCCAACCGTTCCTGCTCCACTCATTTATTCACCACCTGTTTGCCTGTTTTGTTCAGTGTTCCTCCATCTTTAGTCCCTTTCCTTACTCGTAAACGTGGCGTCCAAACCTCAGGGCATTAATTAGCGTTCAAACGAAGGTTTAATAAAACTCTGTCAGAGATGTTTGCAGTGAAACATCAAACCTGAAGCTGCAGAAACAGCAGATGGAGGATTTGGAAGAGCTTCACCTGATGCCTCTATTATTACTGCTGTGTGCATTTTCAGAGCTCTGTAGTCTTCAGAGGCTGAGGATGTTCTTCTGTGCAGCATTGGACTAAGTGATCTCCTTTAAATGTGAGCAGCAGCTCTTTGTCTTGACACACAACATCCCCCCTGCTCAAACATCAAACACTGCTTCTTTCCCAGGTTTCCTCGTCAGTGACTGGATGACTTTCACAGGTATCACAGCCCACCTGTCCAACCCTCCGACATCACAGCACATGTTCCTCCCCTAATAAACACACACAGGCCGGACCGCTAATAATAATAAGTCCCATGTAGACGAGTTATTCCCTCTGAGGGTCTGATTCTGGCCACATGGAACGCCGCGGGGCTTTCTGCCGGCAGTTTGGCAATTTTGCCGCACCCACAGGTTTTTCCATCCTCTGTGCCAGTTTGGTATTTTGGTGAGCCGCCATGAACTCGCCTGCACCGAGCAGGAAGAGGAAACAAGCAGCATGAGTTCCCTCAGTCATCAGGGGACGGGGAGGAGATCGGACATCCAGGGTGGTGCATTTCCTTCTCAGCCCAGTGACACGACGGCTGATCAAGATCTGAACACGTCACTGAACCTGAACGTGAGACGACGGATTATAAATGAAAGCGGCGCTGATCAGGTCAGAGCAGCACAGAACGATCAGTCTGTGTCCTCTGAGGTTCAAACTGAAGCCAAAAGCAGCAGCTCCTCCTCAGAGATGTTCAGACACCGTTCCACACTTTATTAAGAGCCAGATTTAATTTCCATTAATCTTCACTCAGTCAATATCGTGGAAACATGGTTTTAGAAAACAAATCCTGACGTCTCTCCTTTATAAAGGTGTTTTCCTGCAGCTCCAGTTTGTAAAGTGTCTGCTTTCATTATCTTTGAGATGCCTCCACCTGTGGCAAATTAAACTGATTAGGCTTCATTTACAAGGAGAGGCGCCTGACTTAAGATCCACAGGTCTGTGTGGAGGCTGTGAAACCTGTCCTGAAGCTCCAGCAGCACAGCAGCCTCAGTGACTGAGAGGTGGAAGAAGTTCAGAGCAGGAAGGAGCTCAGTCAGGGAGGAGACCAAGGAGACAACAGTCCCCCTAACGGAGCTTCAGAAGTCCTCTGACATGGAGAAGCTGCTGGAAGGACGAACATCTCAGCAGCTCTCCGTCGATCAGGACTTGATGGTGGAGCAGCTGCATGAAGACGCTCTGAGTAAAGCCTGGACGGCCTGTTTGGAGTCCATCAGTGAAGGAAGAAGCTTCTCTGGTCTGACGAGACTCAAACTGAAGTCTTTGGTCTGAACTCCGAGTCTCAGACTCTGAACCAGACTCAACATGTGAACCGTCCCTGATCGTAGCTTGTTCATGTTCAGACCCACCGCTCTGTGACGACACGTCACTTCCTGAAAGCCTCGGTGCCAGTTGGAGGTGTGTTACCGTGGTAACAGGCATCTGCTGCCTGGTATCAGAGTCCTGAGGTCGTTTCTCTCCGTTTGCATCTCGGTGGAAACTTCATACTCTGACTTAAACTGAAGAGTCACAGAGCTGAGCCGCTTATTAGGTGCATCACTGCTGCATTGCATTGTGGGATATTTATGTCGGTGTAGTAACCATTGCTTGCCTACTGTAATATTCCCTCAGAACTAGCAGTACTTCATGTGCTGCTGGGTTCGTCTGAAGGTTTCAGACTCTGAGAACACTCCATGCTGCTTTAACGTACTAAACACCATGTCAGTGAGGGATCTCAGACCAGCGAACGTCTGCTGGACAACATCCCACCATCCCTACAGTGAAGCACGGCGGGGGCAGCATCATGCTGTGGAGGAACGACGGGTCACATTTCAGCACCACAGTGACCCGAAGCAAACAGCCGAGACGACACCGGAGTGTGTTCAGGACCAGTCTGAGGGTCACTGGGTGGTCCAACCAAAGAACATCTGGACCTGAAGACCTGAAGGTAGAAGTTCAGAGGCTCCCATCCTGATCTGATCTGATCTGATCTGCAGAAAGAACCAGATAAACAGCAGAAACCCAGGAGTGGAGAGTCTGGAACAAGAAGACTGGAAGCTTCTAGCAGCCAGAGGAGCTGCTGTAGAGCCCAGAACTAAAGATCTGAATGCTTTTTCTCATTTTTAAAAGCATCTGCAGAAAGAAAAGGTTTAAACATGACAGATTATCACCATGAGATGATGACATGTGAAGGTGCTACTTCCTGAGTCCATCCTACGTGGAAACAACCGGCCTCCGCTCCGTTCTTAGGAAAGTAATCTGGAGCTCGTGGTCGTGATGTACGTACCGAACTGACGCAGGTCCAGGCAGAGGTTGGCTCCCTCCACCGAGCTGGTGTTCTGACACATGGACCAAACGTTGAAGTACATGAAGACCGGCAGGCTGGTGAACGCCGTCACCCCGAGCCAGACCAGGAAGAACAGGTAGGCCAGGAACATCAGCTGTGGACACAAGAGAAGAGGCACCGTTTAACCCTCTGAACTCACTGCAGCTCTGTGGAACCAGACCAGCATGAAGGAGGAGACAGAACTCAGACAAGTCTTCTATCAGGAGGAAAAACAGACGAGGCTCAACTCACATGAAGTTCAAATGACTCAATCTGTGATTTAAAAATGGTCCAAAAGTATTAAATTTGCTTAAAATGTCAAATGCTTGGCGAAAAATTACAAAAATATGTGAAATTTGTCTAAAATGACAAAAGAAAATCCTCCAAAATGACAAATAGACTACATCCTATAATCTGACCTGCATTCAGCCACACAAGGAAACACCCTTTCTGTTAATTTGCAGAACGTTTCTGTGCGACCGTTGTTTCCTATGATGCTGTGTGTTTATAAATGCCAGCCTGAGCAGGTGTGAATGTAACTGTGTCACACCGAGGCGCTGAAACACCTTTTATACAATCGCTCTGCTCTCTTTTGCCTCTTAGCTCCGAGCTGCAGACCTGGGAGTCTCCAGAGTCCTGCACCACAAAGCTTCAGAGGCCTACAGCTGTGAGGGGAAAGGGGACGACCGTCAGCTTTAATACTGTTAACTTAATGTTGAACTAAATGCTTTAGAGATAAATGATCTTGTATTTCCTGTTGCTTGAAAACAGTTTCAAACTAATTTTATTCATCTTCTCTATTAACTCTTTACCACCAAGAAGAACCAGGTCTAGTTCTGGTTCTAGTTGGTTCTAATCTGGTTCCTCCTAAGAACCAGTTTGGAGTCCAGTTGGAGCCATTGGGTCACCATAAAACCACTACGCTAGCATCCATTACATAGCAGTTAAACACTATAAGGTCAATGCTCCCTTCCTTCCCTCCCTCCCTCTCTCCTTCATTCCTTCCTTCCTTCCCTCTTTCCTTTCTTGATTCCCTCCTTCTTTGATTCCATTCTTCCTTCTTTCCCCTTCCTTCCTTCCTTTCTTCCCCTTGCTTTCTCCCTTCCTTTCCTCCCTCCATCTCTCCTTCCTTCCTTCTTTCCTTCATTCCTTCCCTTCCCTCCCTCCTTCCTTCCTCTTGCTGTCTTCCTTTCTTCCTT
Organism: Dascyllus trimaculatus; assembly: GCA_024666655.1. NCBI lineage: Eukaryota > Metazoa > Chordata > Actinopteri > Pomacentridae > Dascyllus > Dascyllus trimaculatus. The sequence continues at coordinate 39,740 of JAMOIN010000322.1, forward strand.
CCTTCCCTCTCTCCTCCTTCTATCTTTCTTTCCTTCCTTCCTTCCTTCCCTCTTTCCTTTCTTGATTCCCTCCTTCTTTGATTCCATTCTTCCTTCTTTCCCCTTCCTTCCTTCCTTCCTTCCCTTTGCTTTCCCTCTTCCTTTCCCCTCCCTCTCTCCTTCCTTCCTTCTTTCCATCCTTCCTTCCTTCCTTCCCACTTTCCTTCCTTCCTTCCTTCCTTCCTTCCTTCCCAAGAAGAACCAGGTCCTAGTTCTGGTTCTTAGCTGGTTCTAATCTGGTTCCTCCTAAGAACCTGTTTGGAGTC
>JAMOIN010001053.1:0-39892 GCA_024666655.1 Dascyllus trimaculatus
TATTATCAATAAAATATTGAGGATAGCTCTGTTGTTTAACATTATTTTTAATAATACTATTTAATATGTCCCATAATCCTTTAATGTTGTCTTTGTTATTATATAATATTTTACTATAGTGCTCCTTTCTACATATCCTTATAATATTAGTTAGCTTATTTTTGTATTTTTTATATTTATCTTCGGCTTATTTAGTCCTTTGTTTCATGAATTCTCTATATAGTGTATTTTTCTTTTTGCAGGCGTTTTGTAATCCCTTTGTAGACCATGGTTGATTCTTATCCTTTTGTTTTTTGAAGTATTGTTTAACAGGACAATTTTTGTCATACAATGCAAAGAAAATTTCTAAGAAAGCTTCATAAGAACCATCAATGTCACTCTCATTATATACATTTTCCCAATTTTGTGCCAGTAAATCACTCTTAAATGCATTAATAGTTTCCTCTGTCCTCACTCGTCTGTATTTTAGTTTTTCCTCTGGCTGACTTCTCAGGTATTTGATATTATAAACTGTAAATACTGGTAGGTGGTCACTGATATCATTGATTAATAGTCCGCTTACTGTATTATTTTCAAATTCATTGGTGAATATGTTATCAATTAAAGTAGCACTGTGGGATGTGGTTCTACTAGATCTGGTGATTTTTGGATATAAACTTAAACTGTACATTGTATTGATAAATTTGTCCATCTTTTGATGGTTGTTTGGATTGAGCAGATCAATATTAAAGTCACCACAGATGAAAACTACTTTTTGATTCGTTTTTGAGAACATTTCCCCAATGCAGTCCTTGAATGTTTCAATACTAGAGCCTGGTGCTCGGTATATACAGCTAACTATTACATTTTTACTTTTTTCAACAAACATTTCAATTGTTAAACATTCTAACAAGTTATCAGTCACAGTTGTCATATTTTCTACTACTTTATAGTTCAAATGTTTATCAACATACAAAGCCACTCCTCCTCCACTTTTGTTCTTTCTGTTTACACAGTGAAATTCATAGCCTTCCAGTTCAAAATCCATTCCTTTATCTGCATTGATCCATGTTTCTGATATAGCAATTGTTTTGAATGGTTTTATAAATTGTCTTAAGTATTCCTTGATGTTATTGCGGTAAAAGCAAAGGAAGGGGGCTTATTGTTTACATCAACACCCGCTGGTGTAACCCCGGTCACGTCTCCGTCAAGGTAGTTTGGTGCTGTCGGGACCTGGAACTTTTGGCCGTTGGCTTACGGCCATATTATCTGCCGAGGGAGTTTAGTCACGTGATTGTCATCTGTGTTTACATTCCTCCGAGAGCCGATGCAGCCGTTGCCTGCGAGAAGATCCAAGCAGTCACAGCAAAGCTACAGACTCGGCACCCAGAGGCGTTCATGGTGATTTCTGGGGACTTTAACCACGCCACTTTGGACTCTACTCTAGCCACTTTTCACCAGGTTGTGGACTGTCCCACACGAAACAACAGGACAATAGACTTGCTGTATGCTAATGTGAAAGAAGCATACAGAGTAGAACCCCTCCCTCCACTGGGGAAGTCTGACCACAACCTGGTGCACCTACAGCCACAGTACACCCCCCTGGTTAAAAGGCAGCCTCCAACAACGCGTTCCATCAGGAGATGGACCCCTGAAATGGAGGTTGCTCTGAGAGACTGTTATGACACCACGGACTGGGATGTGCTGCTGAGTCCACATGGTGAGGACATCGAGGAGATGACACACTGTCTCACAGATTATCTTAATTTCTGTGTAGATGTGGTTGCCCCTGCTAAGACTGTGCGTTGTTACCCAAACAACAAGCCTTGGGTGACACAGGAAGTCAAAGCTGTCCTCAACAAGAAAAAAGCGGCCTTCAAGAGGAGGGACAAGGAGGCGGTTAGAGCAGCACAGCAGGAGTTGAAAAGGTGCCTGAGGGAGGCAAAGGACAGCTACAGGAAGAAGATTGAGCAGAAGCTTGAAATGAACAGCATGAGGGAGGTCTGGGATGGTATGAAAACCATCACAGGCCTCAACTCAAAGAAGAGAGACGGGGGTGGGGACGGGACAGTGGAGAAGGCTAACGAACTCAACACCTTCTTCAATCGGTTCAACCAGCCAATGTCCCCCCCTCCCCTGCTCACACCTTCAACGCAGCTTTCGGCTCTCTCTCCTATAAACCACCTCTCTCCCAATACTAGAGCACCCCCCACACTCTTTCATCCTCATGGCCCTGTTACAACGCCATGGCACCCTCCTCCACACCTCCGCCCTCACAGACCCCTCTCTGCATCACCGCAGACGAGGTCAGAGGACAACTGAGGAAGCTCCACCCCAGGAAGGCAGCAGGCCCAGACAAGGTGTGCCCCCAGCTACTGAAGACCTGCGCTGCTGAGCTTGGGGAGCCGCTACAACGTGTCTTCAACCTCAGCCTGCAGCTGGGGAAGGTGCCCACCCTCTGGAAGACGTCCTGCATCGTTCCAGTTCCCAAGAAGAACCGTCCGAGCGAGCTGAATGACTTCCGACCAGTGGCACTGACATCACACCTCATGAAGACGCTGGAGCGGCTCTTCCTCAACCTCCTCAGGCCCCAGGTGCAACATGCTCAGGACAAGTTGCAGTTCACATACCGGGCAGGTGTTGATGTAGAGGACGCTATTCTCTACATGCTGCATCGAGCTCAGTCTCACCTGGACAAGGGGAGCGGCATGGTCAGGATCCTCTTCCTGGATTTTTCGAGTGCCTTCAACACAATCCACCCCCCATTGCTACAGGAAAAACTGAATGGGATGCATGTGGACCCCTGCCTGGTTGACTGGATCTCCAACTACCTCACTGACAGGCCACAATATGTCAGACTGAGGGACATTACATCAGAGACCCTGATCAGCAGCACAGGAGCACCCCAGGGGACGGTGCTGGCCCCGCTTCTCTTTACCCTCTACACCTCGGACTTCTATTACAACTCTGAGTTGTGTCACATACAGAAGTTTGCAGATGACACAGCCATCGTCGGGTGTATAAGGGGAAACGAAGAGGAGGAGTACCGGAACCTGGTGAGGGACTTTGCTGTGTGGTGCCACACAAACCATCTGCGGCTAAACACAGCAAAAACAAAGGAGCTGGTAATTGACTTTGGCAAGTCTGGACAAAGCTTTCGACCAGTACAGCTTGAGGGAGTTGACGTGGAGGCGGTGGACTCTTACAAGTACCTCGGGCTGTGGCTGGACAAAAGACTGGACTGGATGACGAACACCAACCAGCTGTACAAGAAGGGCCAAAGCCGACTTTACTTCCTGAGGAGGCTGCGGTCCTTCAACATCTGCAGGAAACTCCTGTGGATGTTTTATCAGTCTGTGGTTGCCAGCACCCTTTTCTATGCTGTGGTGTGCTGGGGGGGCAGCATCTCAAAGAGGGACACATCAAGACTTGAGAAGCTGATCAGGCGGGCCGGCTCTGTGGTCGGCATGGAGCTGGACTCGCTGGTGACAGTTGCAGAAAAGAGAACATTGAAAAAACTGCTTGGCATCATGGATGATGCCAGCCACCCTCTGCACACTGTCATCAGCAAACAAAGGAGCCGGTTCAGTGGAAGACTGCTCCTCCCCACATGTAAAACTAATAGACTCAGAGACTCCTTTGTCCCCCGTGCATTTAAACTGTATAACTCCTTACTGGGGGGAAGGGGGGACAGCAGAAGGACAGAGCGTGGGGAGGAATAACTTACACAGCCTGTATCAACCTCAAGTCTATACATTATACATTAATACTCTTAATAATTTATCATTATTGTTTTTTTAATACTTTGGTGATGTGGCGTGTTTTCTTTAAATTTTCTTTATATTTTTTATATTTCTTATTTAATATTGTCTTTCATCTCTTTTTTAATCTTGTACTGTACTGTGTGCTTCTAAAATCTAAATTTCCTGGAAGGCACTGCCTGAAAGGATCAATAAAGTTCTATCTATCTATCTATTGTAGTCTCGCCGAATTTACCCAATACAGGGCAATCGGACCAGCTCTCCGTTTCTAGGGTTAGGTTCTAAACTGCTCATAGGTATTACCTAATAAGTTCAGCAGAACAGCTTAAGCTGGTGTCGAAGAAACTCGCCTAGCTCTCACTGTCTCCATCCAGACGCCTATCCCTCTTGCTCTGATAGAAGACTGCGCTAGGCAGCCTAAATAGTTCAGTCTTCTTATCAGTCACGTCTGTTAACGACAGCTTTCTTCTTAATAGACATGGCACTTGGTGAATTGCTAGGTTTTAATTTAGCGGTTTGGATTAGCGTAACCGCAGGGATCCGTTTATAATTCTGTGCAATACCTTAGTGACCAGAACAACCTGTAAGAACCATTAGATTTCAAATGCACACAATTGCTTAACCTTTCACACCATGAGGATTTCATAAACTTCAGGTGATAATTCAAAACTCCATACTACATCACTTTAAATGCAGGTTAAATGTTTATTGCATAATAATAGCAGGGCAAAGCAACAGCTCATAATCAAAAACGCCAAAATCAATCAAAAAGGTGATCAGGGATAATAATTCTGGTCTATCTCACAGAACTGAGCATGTCTGAGCAAACACACCAAAATCATTTAAACATATGCTTCAGATGATAACTCTGGTCTAACTCACAGAACTGTGCATGTCTGAGCAAACACACCAAAATCATTTAAGCACATGCTTCAGATAATAATTCTGGTCTAACTCACAGAACTGTGCATGTCTGAGCAAACACACCAAAATCATTTAAGCACATGCTTCAGAATCATAAATTTGGTCAAAATTATAGAACTGAGCTTTCTTAATTAAATCTCCAAATATTGTGTTTTAATAGTTGGAGTGTAACAGCATGGCCTGGGCTGTCACACCCGACCTGACCTGTTTTGTGGAGATCTCCTGGAGGATGTGAAGAACTCAGTACAAAGTCTCAGGATCCAGCAGGAACTCTCCAGAAAATAGGGGGAGAGAACGTCCAGACCCCGATTAAGTTTTTGCAAAAAATCTTTAAAAGTCTTTTGGGCTCGTTGCAGAAAAATAGGAAAAGTGTCAAAAAAGATCTAACACGATGGTAAACTGTCAAAAGTCACAGGAAGAGATGAGCACTGCTGGAGTCTGTGGCTCTGCTAGCTGTTAGCTCTTCTGTTAGCTCTTGCTGGGTGATAGAAAAAATCCACTATCTACTTTCTGAGTCTATTTGCAGACCAATTCTGGATCGTTCTAATTAGTGAGAAATAGCCTCACTGTCCATAGACTACATCGGACGGGACCCTTCTCCGACTGCGTCCACGAACATCTCCGGACAATTGTCACCTCAGATAACTTTTATTAAAGCACCTTACACACCCATATTGCCTAATTCCTACATATGTAAATTTGTACTTTTCCACAAACTCACCCTATGTTAACGGCTCATCTCCTTATTAGGAGATTGTTTTCGTTAACTGGCCGAATTGCACCATAACCTCTTCTCGGCTGCCAGGAAGTCACCTGCATTCACCCCAGGTCAGTTTCCCCTTTCCACCTTATAAGGAAACTGTTGCTCAATTGTCGGCCGAATTACACCATAACTCCTTCCTCACAGTCTTAGCCGACAGCCAAGAGCTCCATCACTTCTCATCTCCTCCACCTGCAGTACTTTAACACAGTAACCATCAGTTATCCATCACACTGGTTATTTAATCATAAAAATTCATCTGATTTTACAAACCATCCCATAAGCGTAGCTTTAAATTCATCTGACTTCAACATTCCAAATTATTACATTGTAAACATGACTTCTCATCTAAGCACACACACACTTTAAGCCAAATCCATATTACTCTATTGAACTCGGCCCCCTCATCAGACCTATTTCACCCCAGTGACCTTGTTAATAGCTGCTCCTGTGATCTCAAACCTTGGCTCAACTTGACACTATCTATCTATCTATCTATTGAAATTTGCATGGAGACTTCTGCTGTTGAAATGCATTATTGATAATTTACTGTCCGTTTTAATTGTCTGGTCGTACTGTTCATCTGTGTAATAGCAGCAATTGTCTTTGATGTTAGAGAAGAAGTGATTGTCCGGGTCTATGTCATGCTCCAAGTCCAGTAACTTATGGTCGGTGTATTGAAAAGGTGTCAGTTCCAGATTTTTGTGGTCAGCAATCCTTGTAATATCGATAAAGCCTCCTGCTGTAGATGAACCAGTTCTTTCAGACTGTGTCATAGTGGTGTGTAGTGTATGACATCATACCTCAGTGTCATGGTTCTGATGCTCATTCATATTTGTCCAGTTCCTTGATGTTCCTGATGACCAGAACTCTGGCTTGCTCCAGTGTCCCATTGAGTTTAATGAATATTTATTTAGTTTATTACTATTCTTATTCAGTTTTCAAACTTTCACTTTACTCTTTCTATTTTTCTGTTCTTTGTTCTGTCCTCATCTTGTCTTACTTTATCTTATCTTATCTTAAAACGAGTCTTGCATGTTTCTTGCTTTGCAGACGACCTCAGACTGTAAATGCACAGTTGCACATGTTCACATTCGTGTCTGTAGTCGTCTGTTTGCTGTCAGATCATGAGCTTACATGCAGCTGCATGCTGTTGCGCCTGAGCGTAGCTGCATGTTTGAATGCACTGAGGCGACACTAACCCTCTCCCCTTCAGTCTCCTGGTACTCGCTCGTCCCTGCCGCAGCATAAATCATTCAGCTAAATCTCACGGCGAAGCGAAAAAACGTTTGTGCCGATGAACTGATGACAACATGTTTGCTGGAGCTTCCTAAACTGGTTTGTTCACCTGCATGGCTGCTCTTTATGAGATGTTCTTCTTGGCACTAGTGAGACCTGGAAAAAAATATTTCATATTTTCTACTGATTTATATATTTTAGGACATATTTTTGAACTTTTAAAAATACTTTTAGTTCATATTTCTCTATGTTTATATTTTATGACATGTTTTTCTATTTATTTTATATCTTTAGCTCATATTTTTCTACTTATTTTTTTTATATTTTTAGGACATACTTTTCTATTTATGTTTATATTTTTAGGACATATTTTTCTACTTATTTTAATATTTTTAGCTCATATTTTCCTACTTATTTTTTATATTTTAGTTCATATCATCCATTTAGCTGCACAGCAACATCTTCCACGGACAGGCGCGTGCGTGTTTCAATTGGCTGCCATGGCAACAGCAGGTGACGCGCCTATAAAAGCCTCACAGACCTTCAGTCGCCATCTTTTGCACTTGGACGTCTCAGTGACCTTTTTGCAATCGACCCGATAGCTGGACAGCAGATAGCTCGAAAGCATCTCAAACCTTTTGACAAACAAACTTAATTACCAGAAGAAGAAGAAGAAGAAGAAGAAGAAGAAGAAGAAGACCTCACAGAGACAGCAGCAGTCGGAGAGAAGCAGCACCTGTCCAGACAGTCATCATGGAGGTAGGAACGTTTAACTATTTTCTGTACTTAATTCATGAACTGACCTTTTTTCAGTACAAAACCGAAGTTTGTCATGTAACAGATCTTTTAAAGTGTGTTATTTCGAGGGGAGTTCCTTTATTGGATAGAGAGAGTTTAATCGGGGGTAGACAGACAGGAGAGAGACATGCAGCAAATAGTCTGGAGTCGGACTCGAACTCATGACCGCTGCTGAGGGACGGAGCCCTACATGGTAAACCCTTAACTCAGAGGGCTGGACGGCGGCTCCTTGTCACAGAGTTAAATGGTCTGTTTGAAAAACATAGTTTGGCTGAAAAAAATGTTTTCTTGGTGTAGCACTGTTAATTTTTACTGTAAAATAAGTCGTTAATGATGCTGCAGTGATTTACTAAAACTATTATTTTAGTTTTGGGACATTAATTAGTCAAAATTAACTATTAAAATAACAAGATGGCAACGGCACCATTTTTCGTAAAAAGCTCAAATCTGTATTTTTGGTCACCATGGAGACCACAGAACTATCAGGAGAAGCGCTGGGAGGAGACGTCAGGACGTCAGAACGTGAAGGTTTAAACGATGCAGCTGAGTTTGAAGATGTTCAGAGCTGATCCTGTTTGTAAATGAACGTTCAGTTTAAAACACACCGTCAGATTTGTGTTGTTCTGAACTCAGAGCTGAACTGAACTCAGTGTCTGACTGTTACAATCTGTGTACAATCTGTCATGTATCATCACCTAAACTCCACATGTTATTTCATTACTCTGAAATGTGTTTTCACTCATTGTTGTTTTATGACTTAACTCATATTTCACTCCGAGTCAGTCAGACAGCTGTTCTGTTGATTCATTATATAGCTGTGTGACTGACTGTATGTGCGCGTCGTGCGTCAAGGCGCACCGTCTCCTTCCAGCTCTTTACATCTTGTAACCTGGAGATCAGTGAAACTAAACCTCAGTTATAAAACCGTTTACAGAAGCTCACATGTTTGTTTATTTATCTCGGATGAGGCCTGTTGTTGGATGCGCATGACATGGTGAAGGTGTCCAAGGTTCAGCTGCGTAATTACGCATGAGGATTTGCGCGCTGCGGCTGTTTGGTGTATCAGTGATTTATAGCGGTGATGGAGAACGTGGCATCATCTTGGAAACACGATTCACATAGTGTCATGAAAAATAATGTGCTCTCTGTGGATCAGTGGAGTCCAGAGGCTCTCTTCAAACATTCTGATTCAAATTCATTTTAATATGAAGTCATGAGACAAGTGTGGCTGATGGGGTTGATTGAGGTGAATCCAGTAAAATGGTGCTTTTACATGTGTGACTGTGTAGATGTATTTCTACCGAATGTGAGTGTATTGGATCTGTGCTGATGCATTTTAGGGTTTACTGGTGGAAGTGACAGATATGGATGTGACTCTAGTCAGATAGAATAAGAAGAATACAATGTGTTTCTTTATTCCACACTTAATATTACTATTACAGAAATATGCAGTGATCCCTGGAAGCACCACTGATGATGCGTTCAAGTGTTTGAACATATTGCACTGGGATTTTTTTCAGTTTTTAATTGTAATATTTCTAATAATTTATTGTTATTTTACAGTTTTGTTCCCCTGTTTTGTGAAATACAGATAATAACTAGAAAGATCACAGAAAAAGAAATATTTACATGTTAACTGTGAAGAAGCCATAACTTTAAATAATGTCCACATAAGACACCTATATGTTTATAAACTGGTATTTGTTCTTTTACAACATGTGACTATGAAATTAAACTGTTTTTACAGAATTTAAATAGACAAAAATATGGAAATATTGCAGATATTTGCCATGGTTTTATTTTTATTTTCATGCTACAATATTTGACTATTTTTTAACATGTTTTTTGGTATTCTTGCTGCCAGACTTTCTCAGTTTTTAGGGTATTTTTTACAGTGTTTTTGTTAAACAAAGTGTAACAGATAAACTACAATACGAGGGAGAAGTAAAACAAGCAAAGTACATGAGAGTTAGTTTGTGATGTTGCACATCTCTGCTGACTGAAGACACAAACTGAGGATTTAAATGGAACAATGTGCAGAAATGTGAAGTAAAGCCTTTTGTACAAAGTAACTTTACTGCAGTATTACCTCCATGGACTGTATGAGTCCTGTAATGTACAACAACATGATGCTCCTCATTTAGTCTGTCAGTTACATTATGTGGAGGAGCAGAAACATGTGAAGCTCTGCTCTAAATATTCAGGGAAATGAATCAGTGTCCATCTCTGACATCAGTATCTGAGCAGCTTCAACAACATCAGCATCAGACGGCTTCTTCTCCTGTGTTTGTCCTCTTTGGCTGTAGATGCTGTTTTGTTGTGATCATATCAGTGTAGAGATGTGAAGAGAACAAACTGTTTGTGTTTGTTGATGCAGCAAAAGTTCAGTGTTGGTTTGTTTCTGTTTTCAGCCTCGTCGCCCCTCCTCACCCAGGTCAGACGCTCTCACACCTCTTCACTGTCCCTCCTTCATCTCTCTCGCCTCCTTCTCCTCACCCTCCTCTCCCTCCTCCTCCTCCTCCTCTCTCTACCTGCCCTCCTCACCCACCTCCTTTCACACCTCCTCCTCCTCCTCCTCCTCCTCCTCCTCCTCTTCCTCCTCCTCCTACTCCTCTTCCTCCTCCTCCTCCTCCACCTCCTCTGCCATTTTTGCACCCTTCTCTCCCATCTCTCCTCCTCCTTTCTCCCCCACCATTTCTCACCACCTTTCTCCCTTCCCCTCTCCTTCCTCCTGCTTCTCCCCCTACATCCCTTCCACCCTGTCTCCCATCTTCTCTCCTCTCGCCTCCCCCTTCTCTTCTCACTCCTCCTCCCCCTCTTACTCACCCTGTCACATCTCCCCTCAGTCTCCCTCCGGCTCCTCCGCCAGGTCTCCAGGCTGCCGTTGGAGGCGGGTTCTGCTCCCAGAGTCCGACCACCACGACAGCCTGATGATCGTGCGGAGCCTCTCTGCAGCTGGAGCTGTGGAGCCCCGACAGGTAAGTGTGGATCGTGGGGCCCCTGCCAAGCCTCGTGCCAAGGCAGTGGGTCCAGATCCAAAGTGGGTCGTCAACCTGAGGGCTCTGATGCAGGCGAGGGACAGACGGCGTGGCTTCACTGGAGGTAAGAAGGCTCCAGGTAAGCTGTTTTAAACCAGCTGTAGTTCTCTTTAGTGATATTCATATTGGATGTGATCTGGTCAGATTTTATTTGAATGATCCTGTTGTGATGTCGTCTGATCGATCTACTCCAATTTTATTTGAATGAATTTTATGTAATAGTAAGTAAGAACTGTAGCATTAGGGTTAGTGATAAGATAAGATAAGATAAGATACGATACGATACGATAAGATAAGATACGATAAGATACGATAAGATAAGTTAAGATAAGATAAGATAAGATAAGATAAGATAAGATAAGATAAGATACGATAAGATAAGATAAGATAAGATAAGATAAGATAAGATAAGATACGATAAGATAAGATAAGATAAGATAAGATAAGAGAAGATAAGATAAGATAAGATAAGATAAGATAAGAGAAGATAAGATAAGATAAGATAAGAGAAGATAAGATACGATAAGATAAGATAAGATAGATTTTAATGATCCCTCATGGGGGAAATTACCACAATGGCCTCCTCACTGCCTGAAGAAAGGCTGGCAGAATCAAAGGTAAAGTATGATTCATCCTCACATGACACATGACTCAATGAGGGGAAGAATCTGCAGCTGTTCAGCTGCAACATAAAAAGGTGAGTTTTATACTTCCTGACTTCGTTCTGGTCACACTTTTTGCCTGATCAGTGATACACTGTAAAAGTTTGGGACAGATTCTGCCGCGTTTTCTCTCTCTCTGCGTGTGTGTGTGTGTGTGTGTGTGTGTGTGTGTGTTTTGTTTTCAGAACTGCCATCCGATGACTCCAGGACCTTAAACCAGAACAGACGAGACTGAACTCCAAGCACTTCCATGAAGATGAGGGACCGAGGCCACGACAACAGAAGGACACCCAGAGACGAGCAACAGGATTGATTTTAGGGAGCGTGGAGGAGCAGGATGCCTGGTAATTTAAATGTGCTTTAGTAAGAATGAGCCCACAGGTACTGCATGTAGTAAACAGTCTATAGCTGTGTGTGACAATGTGGTCATTTATGTCAGAATCAAATGAATGTATCTAAATGTGTTTTATCTTCATGACACCAAGCAGACAAACAGAGACGAGGGGAAGGTTCTAAAAAAGAGAAAAGAATGAGCACCAGGAAATGATGCAAACAGATCCAGGACCAGCAGGTTACATGTCTGACAGCCTGAGGTGACTACATGAAACAAACTGGCTCATTACATGCTTTATGTTAATATGAACATGTGCAGTTATACGACTCAAACTGAAAGATTTATCTCTGAGTAAATGAAGGTTTGATCTGTTTTTGTTCTCTTCAGAGCTCAGAAGGATCAGATAAGGAGAAGTAACCAGAGGAGGACCAGTCCCAGATGTAAATCCAGAGATATGGAGGAAGGAGGATTATTACAGAGACACAAAAGGTGAGACAAAGAAGAAATATGATTCTGTTGTGTTGTAAAGTTCCTGCACCACTCTTAGCTATGCTGCTATAAGTCCAGACTGCTGGGAGACTTCCCATGATGCACCTCTCCTCTTTGTCTCTCCATACATTTATCAGCCACCACTGCCTGTCACTGACTTTGTGTCTTCTCTCTCTCTCTCTCTGTTGTTTTTTGTTTAGTCTCTGCAGGTTAACTTGGATCTGGAGCTCCCCGTCTCTGATGTGCAGTGATCGTCCTGATCTCCTCCACAGCGTTCAGCGTCTCCTGTATGTTGTTTGTCTGTTCTCCCTCTTCTGTCCTGTTCTCCCTTCCTTTCCCCTCACCCCAACCGGTCGAGGCAGATGGCTGCCCTCTTTGAGTCTGGTTCTGTCGGAGGTTTTTCTTTGTCCTTCCCGTTAACGGGGAGGTTTTTCCTCCCCACTGTCGCCTAGTGCTTGCTCAAAGAGGGGGTCCAAGGGAAACTTTGGATTTGTTGGGTTTCACTGTTCTGTACCTTATGACATGAGGTACCTGGAGCTGACATAGGTAATAAAATGTCATGTACCTGAACTGAATATCAGACTGAGCACACTTCATTTAAACATGTTGGGGACAGGTTCATTCAACAAGTTCATTCTACGATGTTTGATCTGATCAAACTCATCAAGAAGAGACAAACAACAAAACAAGAGGACTGTATGTGTCTGTTCAGGAGGTTGACATCATGAGCCTTTCCTTTGATAGGAGATTTTAGAGAACCATATTTAGTGACTGGGAAATTATGTTAGCCTGAAACAATATATTTAAAACTGAAAAACATCTGTGGCCTTGTTCTGAAACTGTACAGCTTTTCAATCCAGAACTGGTTATTTGTAACCTGTGATAAATACACAGGAGAGTGTTTTCATGAATACACCAATGCTGCAGATTATTAAGACAGATCTCATGGTCAGTGTTTTCTCTTAGATTATAACATCCACACCAGATAATGAAATAATAACATGGAAACAATAAAGTTACAAAAACAATCAAAGAAAATATAAAGTAAAAGGTAAAATAGAGAAGATGTATCACCTATGGCTACATGTCACTCTGGGAGAATCTCTGTTTTGCTGAAGTCCAGCGGTTCAACAGGTGCAGCAGCTTCTGACCTCTGAGGTCTGAGATCCTCCAATCTGGATTGTAAATAATCCCAGTTCTGATCCACTTTAAGGTGTGGACATGGTGTTCTGTATGTTACCCAAAATGGAGCTACGCGTTAGTTCATACAGGCACGGAGTCAGGCTAGTCACAAGGTCTATGCTGTCCAATCGTTCTCATAGTCAGTCCACTCCTCCCTATTAGCATGCCTTATAACTGAGGCAGCGTTCATTCATTCGGTCTGCTCTGTGCTCGCCACATCGCTGCCGCATCGGCCTTCATGATCTTCAGCTTTCTCCTCCTCCTCCTCCTCCCCAGCCTCCTCTTTGTTATAGGAAAGATCTGTGCTTGTATAGATCTGCTGCCTATTCAGACGGTTCCATTCTGTATTCTTTTAAACATTGTTAGTATCAGGCTCTGCCAGAGGGGGTTTGTGATGTCATGGACTGTCTGTGTCCTGCTTGTGCAGATCGTTCCAGAGCATCACTCCAGCAGAGTCACTGCCAAACATAACATGCATGTCAGGCCAAACTAAATGGTTAAACTCTGACCAAGTGTCCTGTCTGAACTGAACATACGCAGCTGAATTACAGCTGCTTTCATCTCTGAAGGACAAAGATGAAGCACGAGCAGGTCAGTCATGAGGAATTATGGACCCCAAATGTTCCAGATTAGGTCCTTAATTCACAACCACATGAGCCCCTGCATGGCTGCCTCTGGGCCCTGGACTCATCTGTGACCTCTTACCTGGGTAACAATCAACATTCATTTCGATACAACAGCTACTACTAGTGTTAGATTTTACCATTGTTTAATTTACATGTTTGTGATTTTCAGAGTTTCAATTGGTGTGTGGTTATATTTTGTATTTTTATTTTATTTTTTCACCGTGGCTACAGTGCTGAATAGAATCATAGGGTAGTTCTCGTTATCCTCAATTAAAGATGAACAATAGGCAGTTCTTCTCCTATGAATCGTTTTTTTATATGTGAGAAAACTGTCTTTCCAGGCTAGATGAATTTTTTCTGAATTTGTCGAGCACCATTGCCTTTCCAGTCTTCTTGAATTCTGTTTCAGTTCAGTTGTTCACTATACCACGGAGCTATTTTATTATCATTTATTGCCTTCTTTTTCAAAGGGGCAACAGTGTCATTGATGTACATAGTAAAGCTGCAGTCCCATCAACCAGATCATCCACCAGTAGAGGAGCTGCTCTCTATTGTGTTGCCATGTGACATTGATGTTCAGTTTCTAAGCCATGTGTCAAAACAAGATCAAGGGTGTGATTAAAACAGTGAGTTGGTTTATTAATGTTTTGAGAAAAACTACTACTACTGTCATTCTCCTCATCTACATGGATATTAAATTCACCCCCTATAATGACTTCATCTGTACTGAGCACTATATCAGCAGAACTCTGAGAATTCAGATAGAAACTCAGAGTAAGGCGACATTTTAGCGCCACCTTGTGGTAGGAAAGCATATTACACATATGGTGGGTGTCGGCCGCTCGTGTTCAACCACAGCAGTGCTACGGTGTGAGAGTGATTACTGGACAATGAACTCTTTTTAAGGATACTTTGTCATTGGGACATTGTGTTGGGCTGGACTGAAGCTGCTTGGTGGAGGTCTTTGCTCTCTGAGTGCTTTTTACTTTTATTTTTATCTACCCAAAGTTGAAACACTGTGTTATTGGAAAGTGCTTGGAGTTTCTGACACCAGAGCGTGACACTGGAGTTGGCAGGTCCATGAAGTAGAACCACGGCGGTGTTCTCCAGCCTCGGCGGTACTCGGCAGCGCTCGTCGGTGTACTCCAGCCTCGACAACGCTCAGCAGCGCCCGGTGGCGGTGCACAGGACTATTCGAATATCAAAATTATTATCCAAATACCACCACAACCAACGGATATTTTGATAATCATACATTGGGGAATAACTAAATGAAGGAGTAATGGATTTATTCTGTTATGATGTATTCAAAACAACGACATAACATCAAATATGTATTGCAACAAGTCTAATTATACATTCGTCAATATTCATATCATCACAAATTGTAGCTAGAAAAGCCCTCAGAGAGCACAGACCTCCGCCAAGCAGCTTCAGTCCACCCCGACACAATCTCTTAATGACAAAATATCCTTAAAAAACACCCAACATATATGTGCAATGCTCTGTCCTACCACAAGGTGACACTGCAGAGCTTTCTAACACTCCCAATGTTAAAAAATCTTTAAAAAAATTCCTGGATCCAGACAGTGATCTGTCTTGTCCCACTTCACGGGGGTTGAGGGGGGCAACTCCAGCTTTGTTTTCTTGTTTTCAAAACCAGAAGCAGTGTTGCTGTAGTGAAGTCCTACTCCCACCATCACAGTTCGTCCTGTCTGACACGTGTAGCATAATGCATGTAATTAGTAGGGATGCACAATAATGCCAGTTTTATCCGATACCGATCATCGATAATTTCATACTTCTTGCAGCCAATAACTGATAATGTCAACCAATATTTCTTTACTTAATTACGACTATTTAAATATCTAAATTATTATCCGAGTACCACCACAACGGACGAATATTCGGATATTCGAATATTCGGGACCAGCCCTAGTGAAATGCCTCGTTCTGACATGGTAAAGAAAGTCCACATTGATGAGGGTTGTTTTTAGTTTAGTTTCCATATTATTATAATAACATAATATTTGTCTCCGCCAAGGAGGTTATGGTTGGTTTGTTTGTTTGTTTTCAAAATAACTTAAGAAGTTATGGACGGATTTGGATGTAAGTTTTAGGAAATGTGTGAAATGGGACAAGGAAGAAATGATGAAATTGTGGGTGTGATCCGGATCACCGTCTGGATCCAGGATTTTTAAAAACATTCTTTAACATTGGGAGTGGGACAAAGCCTTGCAGTGCCGCCTTGTGGATTGCACATATATGGTGGGTGTCGGCCGCTCGTGCTCAACCACAGCAGTGCTACGGTGTGAGAGTGATTACCGGACAATGAACTTTTTTTTTAAAAGATACTTTGTCATTGGGAGATTGTGTTGGCGGTGGACTGAAGCTGCTTGGCGGAGGTCTGTGCTCTCTGGGTGCTTTCCTAGTTACATGTCTTTCTTTTTCATTTTCTGTCTGCCAATCTACTGTTCAACACTCTGGTCTGGTAGGTGGTGGTGACGCAGCGTTATGCTGGTTTGTCAACCGCCAGTTAAGTAAAAGAAGAATAACAGCTTTACTTAGAAATGATAACCGGAAGCAGTGTTGCTGTAGTAAAACAGTCCCAGTCCCACCATCACAGTTTGTCCTGTCTGACACATGTAGCATAATGCATGTAATTAGCTGATGTTTTTTAAGTGGTGGGGCTTGAGGAACAACACCATTTGCTTGTTATTCCTTAAGCTCCACCACTTCTGAACATTAGCTAAGTACTAGGGATGTACGATAATATCGGTGTCTGATAATTATCTGTCAATATTGGCAATTATGACATCATTCTGATGATTCCGATAATAAAAAAATGAGCCGATCATAATAAAGACTCAGAATCTTGGTTTTTGCCGTTGGTCTGTGTGTTGTTTCTTGTGCTCATGCCTGGCTCCTCAACCCCTCCCCTCCCCAGCAGTACTGTCGCATGTGTGTGATGTCATCAGACTGCGCGGGCAGAGATAAACAAACAGCATGGCACTGACCAGTGTGGACTTTCTATACCATGTCAGAAGAAGGCATTTCAGTAGGGCTGGTCCCGAACATTCGAATATCCGAATTTTAGTTCGTTGGTACTCGCATAATAATTTTGATATTCAAATAGTCGTAATTAAGTAAAGAAATATTGGTTGACATTGTCAGTTATTGGCTGCAAGAAGTATGAAATTATCGGTGATTGTATCGGTTAAAACTGGCATTATTGTGCATCCCTACTAATTACATGCATTATGCTACATGTGTCAGACAGGACGAACTGTGATGGTGGGACTGGGACTGTTTTACTACAGCAACACTGCTTATGGTTATCATTTCTAAGTAAAAGCTCTTATTCTTCTTTTACTGAACTGGCGGTTGGCAAACCAGCGTAACGCTGCATCACCACCGTCTACCAGACCAGAGTGTAGAACAGTAGATTGGCAGACAGAAAATGAAAAAGAAAGACATGAAAATATTATGTTATAATAATATGGAAACTAAGCTAAAAACAACCCCCCCATAAAAACAAACAAACAAAACAACCACAATCTATACAATTACGAGGGACAGTGATACTATTTATACTTAAATAAATAAATAAATATTTATTTATTTGTTTGATTATTTATTTATAATTTGTGACATCATCTAATTTAACAGAATTGATGACATCATCAGTGATGTCATATGAGGCCCAGGCGGAGTCTTTAAATAGAGGTCATCCTGTGAGGAACTCAACTGACTGACGATGCCTCGCTACCGTAACAGATCAGCTTCCCGTCCTCGACGTCGCAGACGCACAAGGGCCAGAAAGCCCCGCGTTGTCCGCAGACGAAGGAGGAATGAAAGGAGGCAGGCTGCCCTCCTCCTTACATTCCTCATTATTGTCGCAGACGCACAAGGGCCAGAAAGCCCCGCGTTGTCTGCAGACAAAGGAGGAATGTAAGGAGGCAGGCTGCCCGGCGGCGCAGGCGCCAGTCAGCTAAATAAATGAACTGCATGCATTACAATGGCAGTGAGTGTCCCTCTTTAATTGTGGAAAATAAAGCTTCAACCTTTCAGCTATTAGGAAACAAGACGCGCCTACCTGTTCTCTCTCTCTCTCTCTGATCCCTGATCTGATGGCACAAGGCTGCAGGTGAGAGAGATTGGTGTTGGTCTTTTCACAGGTAAAGTTCATTTATTTGGCTGACCTGTGCCTGGGCCGCCGGGCAGTCCGCCTCCGTACATTCCTCCTTGGTCACATGACATCATCAGTGATGTCATAGCACCATCAGTGATGGGACTCTGGGACACCAGAGTTCACCTCCTAGCCTCCTGGAGGTGTCGTGGGACTAAGTAGGAGAACCAGTGTTGAAGGGAGGTTTCCACCTGATGACCCCCAGAGACGTGTTGGAATCACTGCTCACTGGTAGCTATAGAGACAGATTAGGGATCCATAGGTCCTTCATGGAGGATTGATCCTTTCTTTTTGAGTACAAGTGTCTGGTGTTTAAATTAACACTGTAACATATTTGTTTGGTCTGGTGGAATTAACCAGAAGACACAAAGTGTATTTGTCTGTGTTAAAACTGACTCTGAGCTCTACAGGGAATGTTCAGCAGGTCTGTGGTCTCACCTGGGCCTGAAACGTCTGTAAACTGCTAAAGACTCACCAGATGTTAGATGTCAAATGTGAAAAGAAAAAGTGCAGAGTTCAGATGTGATGTTTACAGACACGAAGAAATCTAGAATCTCCCCTTTAATCTATGACATCACACAGTCTGGCCTGTGATGATGTTGCCTAGCAACAGCCAAGCTGGAGGAAGCTGGAGTCCAAACTTCAGAATAACAACATAAGGGATGTGTGGTCTGGAATGAGGGAAATCACTGGCTTCAATGGGAGAAGCAGACAGCCAGTGAGCAGCCCGGACAGAGCGAATGAGCTGAACTGTTTCTTTAACAGATTCAGCTCACAGCCCTCAACCATGTCTTCCACCACACACTCTGGCCTCCTCTCACCCTCATGCCCTCCCCCACCACTCGCAACCCGACCCTCCCCTTTCAGCTCAGTGGATACAACCCCCACACCTGTGAAGAGCATGCTCACCCCACTGGCTGTGTCTACTGGCCAGGTGAGAGGACAGTTGGAGAGACTACATCCAGGAAAGGCTCCAGGCCCTGATGGCATCAGCCCCAGGGTTCTGAAGACCTGCGCCAGCCAGCTGTCCACTATCCTGTGCCACCTCTACAACCTGAGCCTGACCCAGGAGAAGGTTCCTACACTGTGGAAGACCTCCTGCCTGGTTCCTGTCCCCAAGAAGTCATCACCATCTGACCCCAAAGACTTCAGACCTATAGCCCTCACATCTCATGTAATGAAGGTGCTAGAGAGGCTGGTCTTGGCCCATCTCAGGCCGCTGGTGAAATCTTCACTAGACCCTCTGCAGTTTGCTTACCAGCCTCATCTGGGAGTCGAGGATGCCATCATCTACCTGCTGCAGAGAGCTCACTCACACCTGGATGGTGTTGGCTGCATGGTGAGAATCACATTCTTTGATTTCTCCAGTGCATTCAACACCATCCAGCCACTTCTGCTGAGAGAGAAGCTGCAGACGATGATGGTAGACTCACCCACGGTCTCCTGGGTCACTGACTACCTGACTGGCAGGCCACAGTTTGTCCGACTTGGCACTGCTCTGTCTGGCATGGTGGTGAGTGACGTAGGAGCACCACAGGGCACTGTGCTTTCTCCATTCCTGTTCACCCTGTACACCTCAGACCTTCAGTACAACTCTGAGTCAGTCCACCTGCAGAAGTTCTCTGATGACTCTGCGGTGGTCGGGTGTATCAGTGGTGGACAGGAGGAGGAGTACCGGGCGCTGGTGAGTGACTTTGTGGAGTGGTCTGGGAAGAATCATCTGCTCCTGAATGTGGCCAAAACCAGGGAGATGGTGATCGACTTCAGGAAGAAGAGGACGGCCACACAGCCCCTGAGCATCCTGGGAGAGGACATAACAGCGGTGGACAACTACAAGTACCTGGGCGTCCACATCGACAACAGACTGAACTGGAAGACCAACACTGACGCTGTTTACAAGAAGGGGATGAGCAGACTCTACTTCCTGAGGAAACTTCGATCCTTCGGCGTGTGCAGCAAGATGTTGGACATCTTCTACCAGTCTGTTGTCGCCAGTGCATTGTTCTCCGCTGTAGTCTGCTGGGGAAGCAGCATCGGAGCCGGCGACACCAACAGACTGAATAAATTAATCAGGAAGGCCGGCTCCGTGATTGGCTGCAAACCAGACACCATGGAAGCTGTGGTGGAGAGGAGGACGCCGAACAAACTGTTATCCATTCTGGATAACCCGGACCACCCTCTCCACCACCTCCTGGACAGGCAGCGGAGCTCCTTCTCAAACAGACTGATTCAGCTCCGCTGCCACAAGGACAGATTCAGGAAATCTTTCCTGCCCAGAGCAATAACTCTGTACAACTCCTCACCTCATTCAGAGAGGGAGCACTCTCGGCCCTCTGCTCAGTAGCCCGTAGTCTGCTGTAGCCCCTAGTCTGTCCAATTTGCACTGCTGTTCTTATTGCACTGAGTGTATTTTGCACACCGTTACCACTACATGGCACAACCTATATTTTGCACAGTCCACTCTGTTCACTTTATTCACTTTTATTCTTGTACTTGTATATTTTATATTCTGTTCACTTTATATTTCTATTGCTATTTTATGTCCTCTGTTTAGTGCTATGTGTCTTGCTGTGACAAAATAATTTCCCAGACCTGGGATTATTAAAGTATTTCTATTCTATTCTATTCTATTCTATTCTATTCAAAGCACAAGACAAGCACAGAAAGAAAACCAAAATGGCTGCCGTTCATCTGAACTTTTTTTTTTTTACACAAAACCAAAATAATTATCTAAAATTGATTAATTTCCATATATTAAATGCTAAAGCAACTAAAAGTGGAATAATGTGCTCATGTTTCTTAATTCTGGTTAAAATTAAGATGGAATTAAAATTTAACTTACATTTAGATTTCAGTTGTGATTTCCTCTGCTGTCAGATGTCAACAAACTCAGAGGAAGTGCTTCAGTTTACAAAAAGTATTAAAATGTTGAATAGAATGGCTGTAATTGTACTTTGAGTTTGTACTAATCAGTGAATGTAGTAGACAGATGAAAAATGCAGATAAATACAGATGAAAAATCATCATTTTGTTGTTTAAGTTCACTTATATGAATATTCATTGATTCAGTCGTCGACAAAAATTTATTAGAATTGAAAAACTTTGCATATAGTGTCAAATATTGCTATTTGATAAAATGAATTAATCGTGATTAATTAATTACAAAGCCTGCAATTAACTGGATTAATTTTTTAATCACGTCCCACCACTAAGATTCACTTTATTTTCTAGTTTCACTAAGTAAATGTAGTAACTAATAACAGCCCAGTCATAGCTGCTTTTCAGGATTTTCTCCTTTAAATGTCGCGTTTACAAGATGATTATGAAAAGCAAAAAGTGGGTCATTGTCTTTATAACCGTTCTCTCCATCTGGGATGTGTTAGTGATTAGTAACACACTGATTCAGATGCATGGTTATATTTTTTTCCAGCGTCAGATTTAAAGAATACAATAAAATAAAAATCATGACCTTAGTGACCAAAATGTCGTCTCCCTGTTGGGAGATACTGATTATGAAGTGAGAGGACAGCTCAAGGAGTCCAAACACTGAACTTCTTGGGGTTTTTTTTGGACTTTTTGCAACTTTATTGACTGGGACAGTGAAGGGAGACTGGAAATAGTGGAAGACAAAGGAGGAGAGTGTTTGAAGTGGTGACTCCTAGTTCTCCCAGGTATTAGCACACATGTAGCACAGAGGTTATGCTGCCCTCACAGCGCGTTCTCTCAGCTGCGCAGCTAGACAGCTAGATAACATTCCCAAGTCCTCCAATAATAACACAGGGCTTGCTTTTCTGTGTTTTAATGATCTTGAACTTGGACCAACAAAGTTGTTTTTTTGGTTTTTTTTAAACTGAAATGATACAAACAAAACAAAACAAATCAGTATACAAGCACCGATACATCCATGTACACACACGTATTACACGTGAAACTGAAAGCTGTTAACCGACATGTAACCGCACTGTACAACAGTAACAACGTAACAAATCACAACCAAAACTCCCAACATGACAATCTTATTTGATGCCTATGTACACATTGTACTCACAGACAAATAATCTCCGAGGCAAAAGCGTAGCAAACATTAACAACAAAGATCAGCCTTGTCCAACGGCACCTCACGAGACGTAGCCAGCATGAGAAAACGTTAGAACGTCAAAGATAGGTCACAACGGTAAGAGCGCTCACAAAAACAAAGAGCGCTCACTCCGACACTGTTTCCAAAGCTCAACTGAAAATCAATTTTCAACATATTTAACTTTACAGACAGCACACTCCCCGCTTGATATAATGATATTATATCACTACAAGTAAACATCAATACAAATACAAACACATTCAAAGGGAAATGCACTTTGCTAACAACATTAACATGAGCCTTTTCATTTGTTCTCTGAAAGAAGAACCACAATTTCTGACACCGGCCTTAGAAACACCTTGGCTATCCCATCTTTCACAATTCGCACTTCCACCTTGCGGACCCTCTTGTCACTGCTTGGCAAGGCTTTGACGACCAGTCCCATCGGCCATTCATTCCTGTGGGCCTGGCTGTCTTTTAATAAGACAACATCTCCTTCTTCTACATTTGGCTTATCTTTTGTCCACTTCCTACGGCTCTGTAGAGTAGACAGATACTCTCCTTTCCATCTCTTCCAGAATGTGTCCGCAAGACATTGCACTTGCTTCCACTGCTTTCCATACAACTGCCCCGAGCCAAAGTTTCCAGATGGCGCTGACACAGCACTCATCTTCTGAGTGAGAAACATTGCTGGTGTGAGTATTGCAGGATTATCTGGGTCGGTGGATATGGGTACAAGGGGTCTTGCGTTCATAATCGCTGTCACCTCCGCCATGAAAGTGCTCAGAACCTCATGTATTAGTCGTGTTGGTCCTTTCTGAAGCAGCATCGCATCCAGAATGCGCCTGGCAACCCCAATAAGCCACTCCCAGGAGCCACCCATGTGGGAAGCGTGTGGAGGGTTAAACACCCAGGAGCATCCTTTCTCTTGGATATACTTCCTGATTACTGTGTCATCTGTGTTGATACCCAAGTCTTTGCAAGCTCCCACAAAGTTAGTTCCTCTGTCTGAATGCAGAAGTTTTGCAGGACCCCGAATTGAGAAAAACCTCCTCAGAGCATTGATAAAGCTGTCAGTTGACATGGCTTCAATCAGTTCGATGTGTACTGCTCTCGTTGACATGCACGTAAAGAGCACAGCCCAGCGTTTGCTCTCCGCACTTCCTCCTCTGGTGCGACGTGTCATGATGCTCCATGGCCTGAAGACATCAAGGCCAACAGAGGTGAATGGTGGTTCAGGTGTAAGTCTATCTGTGGGCAGATCTGCCATTTTCTGGTCCTCCAACCTACCTCGTAGTTTGCGGCAGGTAACACACTTGTGGATAACTGAAGAAATCAAGCGCTTACCTCCAATTATCCAGTATCCAGCCCCTCTAATAGCTCCTTCAGTAATGTGTCGCCCTTGGTGAGCCACTCGTTCATGGAAATGTCTCACGATTAATGTAGCAATGTGATGGTGATGTGGAATAATCAGTGGATGCTTTTCTTCCTCTGACAGGTCAGCAGAGGAAAGACGACCTCCGACGTGCAACAAGCCGTCTTTATCCACAGCGGGATTGAGTTTAAGTGTGTTTTTCTTCATGAAAGTCTGTCTGCCTTCTTTAAGACATTTTATTTCCTCCTTAAAGCCTGTGTGCTGGACAGAACGAATGATTAAAACTTTTGCCTGTGAAAGTTCACTTGTGCTTGGCATTTCTTTGAAACATTTCCATCCTCTTCTTTCTCCATCATCTGCTTTTCTTTTGAAGGATGCCACAACATGAATGAGTCTGGCTAAGGTACGACAAAGTGTGCTCCAACTTGAGCATTGCTCGAGGTAATGTGAGCTCAACAGGGGCTCGGATGCCTTGGTTGCCATAGTAATGACCTCAGGACGAATCTCATCGTCAGCTTCAGGCTCAATGAGAGTAAAGAGACTGGCTTCATGTGTCTCTGCTGCTTTGTCAGAATACAGGAAGGCTGGGCCTGAGAACCAGTTGCTGTTTTGGAGTTGAGCTGCTGGTGTAAATCTGGTAGCATGGTCTGCAGGGTTGAGGTTTGTAGGCACATAATGCCATTGGTTAGGGTGTGTGGATCCTCTAATCAGTGTTACGCGGTTGGAAACATACATATAGAACCTTCTTGTGGAGTTGTGTATGTAGCCGAGCACAATCCTGCTGTCTGTGAAAAACTTCACAGCATTTACCTCAATGTCCATCTCATCTCTGATTAGCTCGAACACCTCAACAGCAAGCACAGCTGCACAGAGCTCCAAGCGTGGAATTGTGTGGGCAGGACGAGGAGCCAATTTTGACTTGCCAATGACAAATCCTACATGATACTGTCCTCCAGTGTCAGCAGCTCTCAAGTAGGCTACAGCACCAATAGCTACTGTAGAGGCATCTGAAAAGATGCACAGTTCTTTTTTCTGTGTTACAGACAGTGAGGCTGGAATGTAGCACCTCTGGATCTGCAAATCTTCAATAGCCTTCAAAGAGTCCTTCCATAGAATCCACTCTGTTTCCTTTTCTGGGGGGAGAGGAGCATCCCACTCTCTTTGTTCAGCCGATGGTTTGCGCACTAGGGCTTTCCCTTGCATTATTACTGGGGCTACAAAGCCCAAGGGGTCGTACAAACTGTTGACTGTAGACAACACACCTCTTCGTGTGAATGGTCTCTTTTCCTTGGACACAAGGTAAGTAAAGCTGTCGGTTTCTAGGTTCCAATAAAGCCCCAAGCTCCTCTGAAGAGGGAGGGGGTCCTTTACAAGATCTAAATCCTTCAGATCTTTTGCACGGTCCTCTGCAGGGAAGGCTTCAATTACCTGGCTGCTGTTTGATGCCACTTTGTGCAGTCGCAGGTTGGATTCTGCTAACATTTGTCTGGTCCGTGTGAGAAGATCTATTGCCTCTGTAGGTGTGGCCACTGACGTGAGACCATCATCAACATAAAACTGCCTCTCGACAAAATGTCTGGCATCAGAACCATGTTCCTGTTCACCCTCTTTAGCTGCTCGTCTCATGCAGTAGATAGCTACGGCAGGTGAGGGGCTGTTTCCAAATACATGGACTTTCATCCTATATTCTACCACTGCTTTGCTGATGTCGTTATCGTCATACCAGAGGTACCGCAGGAAATCTCTGTGGTCTTCTTGGACAATAAAGCAGTAAAACATTTGCTCCACATCTACTGTAAGAGCCACAGGTTCTTTTCTGAACCGCATAAGAACACCCAATAGAGTGTTGTTCAAGTCTGGTCCACTGAGGAGTACATCATTAAGAGACGTCCCATCATATTCAGCACTTGAGTCGAATACAACTCGGATCTGGTTTGGCTTTTGCGGGTGGTACACACCGAATGTAGGCAAGTACCAGTGTTCTTTGTCTTTGTCTAAAGGTGGAGCAAGTTCCGCTTGGTCACTGTCTAATATCTTCTGCATAAACTTAATGTACTGTTCTTTCATCTCTGGCTTTTTCTCCAGAGTCTTTTGTAGTGACTGGAGACGTTTTAGAGCTTGCTCCCTGTTGCTCGGAAGCTGTCTCCTTGGACAGCGAAAGGGTAAGGGAGCCACCCAGCTGTTCCCTTTATTTTGGTGCACTTTTGCCTCCATGATGGCCAGGAAAGTTTTATCATCTATGGATAGTGCTGGTTTGTTGTCATCCTTAGACGTGTTGAACACTGAGCACCCCAGATTGTCTGAACTGAGGGTGGGCCTTGTATTCTTCTCACAAGCAGAAAAGGTTGAACCATGATGTCGTGTCATGCCCCCATAGTCATCCTTCACATGGATACTGTTTGGACATGGTTTTAGAAATGATGTACGACCGTTGTTCAGCATATTGGTTTTGTATACACTGACCTCTGATGGTTTGTGAACTGTTCCCAAACACACCTCCCCGACGACGACCCAGCCGAGGTCCAGCCGCTGCGCGTATGGTGCATCGTGGGGCCCGTTGATCTGCTCACGCACTTTGTGCACCCTGAGGATGTCTCTCCCTAAGAGCAGAAGGATCGGAGCATCTCGGTCTATGGGTTGAATCCTGTCAGCGACTGTGTGCAGGTGGGGGTGATAGTGTGCAATCTCTGGGGAGGGAATCTCTGTTCTGTCATCTGGCACCATGTCACACTCTATCAAAGGAGGTAAGGGAAGCTGAAGTTTCCCATCCATGGACTCAATGAAGAAATTAACAGCTCTCCTTCCTGAAGTCTCCATTTTCCCAGAACATGTTTTTAGAGTGTATGGAGTAGGACTGGCTTTTACCTTGAAGAGGTCGAAGAACTCTGTCTTGGCGAGCGACTTGTTACTTTGTTCATCAAGCACAGCATACATTCTAACTGCCTTGTCTTTCTTTCCTGCTGGATATGCTTTTACCAAACAGATTTTGGAACATGAGCGTGGACTGTTCGTCTGGCCACAAATCTCCGTACACTTAGAGGTAACTGAAGATGAGCATTCACTTTGCTCCCCGCTGTCACTTCTTTCAGCCACAGCACTCTGTGTAGGTGTGGGAGGAGGATCTGGGTGCAGAGCTGCGATGTGCTTCTCACTGTTGCACTCTAAACACTTCACAGTCACCTTGCAGTCTTTTGCCATGTGTTGAACAGACCCACAACATCTATAGCAGATGTGATTCTCCCTAAGATAGGCTTTGCGCTCTTCCAGGGTTTTGCCTCTAAAGAGCTTACATTTTTTCAATGGGTGTGGGTTTTTATGTATTGGACATTGGTGATCTGGTTCCTCCAATTTCTTCAGTACAGCACTAGTTTGGATGCTTGATGGCTCTGCAGGGATGTCCATTTTGTGTACGGTCACAGAGGCTTTGGACTGTACAAACTTTTCTGTTCTAGAAGACATATGACCACTTGGGGTGGATATAATGAAGCTTGGGTCATTTTTTATCTTTGCTTGCTGCTGAATGAAATTGGAGAAGACCCAGAAAGGAGGAAAAGCCACTCTGTAATCCTCTTTGTACTTACTTCTAGCGGCTGTCCACTTTTCTTGGAGGTTAAACGGGAGTTTTTCAACTATTTGTTTCACTCCACGTGGTGTATCCAGATATGCGAGCCCTGGGAGAGCTCCATCCTGCTTAGCACACTCCAGTTCCAGGACAACATCGCTCAGTTCTCTCAGCTTGATATTGTCTTTGGTGGTCAGCCTTGGAAAGTGTTCAATCTTTTTTAGCAGTGCATCTTCGATGACCTCAGGTGTTCCATAACACTCTTCGAGACGTTGCCAAACCATGTTGACACCTGCTGCAGGATTGAGGGCGTGCACTGCGCGAATTCTCTTCGCCTGCTCTGACGATTCAGCTCCCAGCCATCTTGTCAACAGGTCCAGTTCTTCCCTGGCTGAGAGATTCAAATCCTTTGTTGCACTTAGAAAGGAGGCCTTCCATGACAAATAATTTTCAGGTTTGTCATCAAATTGTAGGAGACCAGTGCTAACCATTTCTCTCCGAATTAGATATCTTGCAAAGTCTTCCTGAACACCCTTTGGCTCTGGTAAGTATTCTCTTTCTGGATTGGTTGTGTATTTTGGACTACTTTGAATGTGAGTATTGCTCATTTCCATTGTAGGTTCTTTCTTCATGTCCCTGTTCACAGTCCATGTGTTTGGTTTTGTCTCATCAGACTCCACTGCTACATGTTTTGAAGGCAGTTCTGGAAAGTGCTGCTGGACGTACTCACAAGTGCGTTGCACAGTGCTGGTGGGCTTGCCTCCAATATAGGGTCCTCGGCTGAGCTCCCCGCTTTCCAGTTCAGCTTCCTCATAGGCTGTAGCTTCAGCTTCAGCTGCAGCAACGGCTCTTTCACACTGGAGTAGATGGAGGCTTGCTTCCAGCTCTGCTCTCTGCTTCATCATGTTAGCTTCTCTTTCGGCGTAAACCAGTTGTGCTCGGGCAGCTTTTGCCTTAGCATAGGCTTTTGTTGCTGAAGAGGCTGTTGATGATGACCGCTGAGAGTGTCTAGTAGTTGCTCTAGATGCCTGTGACTTCACATCAAATGACTGAGGAAACATCGGTTCTTTGGCTGCTTCATCTCCACTAGCTTCATTTTGCTGCATAGCAGTGTGTTCTTTAAGATGACTTTTTCCTGAGCGTTGACTCATGTTTGCTGAATAATGTCTTTTAGTGCTTGAGCCCGCCGTGCAATTGTCTTTTTACTATGCTGCCCTCACAGCGCGTTCTCTCAGCTGCGCAGCTAGACAGCTAGATAACATTCCCAAGTCCTCAATAATAACACAGGGCTTGCTTTTCTGTGTTTTAATGATCTTGAACTTGGACCAACAAAGTTGTTTTTGTAAAACTGAAATGATACAAACAAAACAAAACAAAACAAATCAGTATACAAGCACCGATACATCCATGTACACACACGTATTACACGTGAAACTGAAAGCTGTTAACCGACATGTAACCGCACTGTACAACAGTAACAACGTAACAAATCACAACCAAAACTCCCAACATGAAATTCTTATTTGATGCCTATGTACACGTTGTACTCACAGACAAATAATCTCCGAGGCAAAAGCGTAGCAAACATTAACAGCAAAGATCAGCCTTGTCCAACGGCACCTCACGAGACGTAGCCAGCATGAGAAAACGTTAGAACGTCAAAGATAGGTCACAACGGTTAGAGCGCTCACAAAAACAAAGAGCGCTCACTCCGACACTGTTTCCAAAGCTCAACTGAAAATCAATTTTCAACATATTTAACTTTACAGACAGCACAATTATTATTATTATTATTATTATTATCATTATTATTATTATTACCTCTGCCAAGGAGGTTATGTTTTTGCCGGCGTTGGTTTGTTTATTTATATATATGTTTGTTTGTTTGTGTGCAAAATAATTCAAAAAGTAATGGATGGATTTGGATGAAATTTTCAGGAAATGTGTGAAATGGGACAATGAAGAAATGATAAAAGGGTTAAAAATCATTTAGTTAGCATAGCCTGGGCTTACAAACGGGGGAGGGGGGATTTGATTTCCGGGGTTAAACATAATGTTAAGGGGTTTAAAATAAGGTTTAAAGGGCTTTAATTCAAATAAGGGACTGTGTTGGGGACTGTAAAGTGGGGGACCGGGGTTCAATAAAACGTAGAATATTTTCATATCATAGGGGTTAAAAATTGATTGGATTTTTAACCCTGGTAATGAAATAAAAATCCCTCATAAAAATGAATGCTCCGCTACACTAATGTACGGCAGAAAACACCAACAAACCCCCCAAAAAATACCCTGCAAATGAAATGACAACTCAAGGCAGAAGCCCCCCACCTTAAGGAAACGTAAGGAAACCAAAAAGCAAAGCTAAAAGAACAGAAAACCTTCAAACCTCCCAAAAACGTCCTGAAAAGCAGCCGGACGCTAGCAATTTAGAGCTTTAGGTCCCTCCAAAGGGTGAAATAAACTCCAAGCTGGTGAAAAGTCAACTGTGAAATAGTGAACAATGTGAGCCAAGCAACGTTTGGACTGTGGGGGCCTGATGCATCAGGCCACGGCACACAGCAAGGTCTGCTAACAGTGAGCTAACACTGGAGCTTTAGATACCAGATCCTTCCTCATCAGAAGTCAGACGGGTCACGGAGCCGAAACCAACAGGAAGTAGAGAAATAAGTTTTCCACGGGTGTATTTTAATTTTAATTTCCATTTACAAACACATCTAATTAAATCAACAACATGTCATGTGGTCACAGGGGGTTACTCCAAAAACAAGAGTGCCCTCTGGTGGCTCTTAGAGTAAACCGCATGTAATTGTCCACCCGGTTACAATTAGATTTAAAAAAAAAAACATTCCCGCATCGACACGGTGATCCAGATCAGACCCAAAATGTCATCTTTTCTTCTTCGTCCCATTTCACACATTTCCTGAAAATTTCATCCAATTCCGTCCATGAGTTTTCCAGTTAAAAATTCATTGGGTGGGTTTAATAATTTAAAATACTTTCACAGAGATTTCATAGTTTCAGGGATTTCATATAATTTTGAATAAGTTAAAAAAAAAATATAGATTTAAAAAGTGGAGACAGCACTGTGGGGATTTTATTTCATTGTTTGGAAGTTTTTTGGTTTCATTCACCACTTTTCTGTTCATTCTTGGCCTTCAGTTCATAAGCATTTGCAGTCCATATCCTCATATTAAATAATACACACCACACTTGGTGAGTGTTATAATTATATTGTTATAATGCTTCTAATAAAAAGACGAGCATGATGGTCCAAAAGAAGACAGACCCACATTTAAACAAAGTGGCACTTCATAAAGGCCAGTAAGGTTTCCTTCAATGGAAATCATCTTAAGTCATTGCAGCAAAGTTATTCTGTTTTACCTTGAACTTTGTCTTTAGTGTAAGTGTATTTTACTCCCCAAGTGACCAGGGCTTTAGAACAGATCACAGCATAATGTTTAAATCAGGAGATGAATGTGGATCAGTGGTGAAAATTCAGCAGTTAAATATAGACATCAAAGATAAAGAAGCTCCAGTAACAATTCAGTTCAGTTTAACTCAACTCTAAAATATTATGTTTAGCACAAAATAAATACATAAATACCCTGCAATAGACCTGCGACCTGTCCAGGGTGTCCCCTGCCTTCGCCCGAGTTGTCTGGGATAGACTCCAGTGCCCCTGTAACTCTACTGTGTGACTGACGTCCTGCGGTGTATAGAAAATGGATGGATAAATACATAAATAAATAACACAAAAGTTTGCCTCAGTTTTGTTAAGATGATTTTTAATGAAATTATGTTCAAACAAACTACACTGATTAGCTTCTTCTCTTTTTAATGACCACTTACTTCATGGTTTGAACAAACTATTGGCCGTCATGGATGATGCCAGTCACCCTCTGCACACTGTCATCAACGCACAGAGAAGCCTGATCAGTGAGAGGCTGCTTCTCCCCAGAAGCAAAACCAACGACTCAGAGACTCCTTTGTCCCCAGAGCCATCAAACTGTACCACTGTGAGGATGAGCACTGAGCATTAACACTAGGACTGTGCAATTTACAATACATGTGCAATTTGTCTTCCTGGTGTGCAATATGTTTTTTAGTAATAGTTTTTGTTAATGTATTATTCTTTATCTATGTGTTTGGTCTACTGTTGATATACTGTCGGTGCTGCACCACTGCTGGAACCACAATTTCCTTATATTAGGGAACCCTCCCAAGAGATTAATACAGTTTCTATCTATCTATCTATCTATCTATCTATCTATCTATCTATCTATCTATCTATCTATCTATCTATCTATCTATCTATTTTAATGATGAGTTTGTTCCCAGATTCTACATCTGATAATAAAAAGTTCCCATATAGTTTGTTCCAGATAACTTCGAGGCTCCACACACATCTGACAGAGCTGATGGAAACTCCTCCACATACATGAAAAAAGAGAATGTGACGACATGGATCATCCATTTAGCTGCACAGCAACATCTTCCACGGACAGGCGCGTGCGTGTTTCAATTGGCTGCCATGGCAACAGCAGGTGACGCGCCTATAAAAGCCTCACAGACCTTCAGTCGCCATCTTTTGCACTTGGACGTCTCAGTGACCTTTTTGCAATCGACCCGATAGCTGGACAGCAGATAGCTCGAAAGCATCTCAAACCTTTTGACAAACAAACTTAATTACCAGAAGAAGAAGAAGAAGAAGAAGAAGAAGAAGAAGAAGAAGAAGACCTCACAGAGACAGCAGCAGTCGGAGAGAAGCAGCACCTGTCCGGACAGTCATCATGGAGGTAGGAACGTTTAACTATTTTCTGTACTTAATTCATGAACTGACCTTTTTTCAGTACAAAAACCGAAGTTTGTCATGTAACAGATCTTTTAAAGTGTGTTATTTCGAGGGGAGTTCCTTTATTGGATAGAGAGAGTTTAATCGGGGGTAGACAGACAGGAGAGAGACATGCAGCAAATAGTCTGGAGTCGGACTCGAACTCATGACCGCTGCTGAGGGACGGAGCCCTACATGGTAAACCCTTAACTCAGAGGGCTGGACGGCGGCTCCTTGTCACAGATTCAAATGGTCTGTTTGAAAAACATAGTTTGGCTGAAAAAGATGTTTTCTTGGTGTAGCACTGTTAATTTTTGCTGTAAAATAAGTCGTTAATGATGCTGCAGTGATTTACTAAAACTATTATTTTAGTTTTGGGACATTAATTAGTCAAAATTAACTATTAAAATAACAAGATGGCAACGGCACCATTTTTCGTAAAAAGCTCAAATCTGTATTTTTGGTCACCATGGAGACCACAGAACTATCAGGAGAAGCGCTGGGAGGAGACGTCAGGACGTCAGAACGTGAAGGTTTAAACGATGCAGCTGAGTTTGAAGATGTTCGGAGCTGATCCTGTTTGTAAATGAACGTTCAGTTTAAAACACACCGTCAGATTTGTGTTGTTCTGAACTCAGAGCTGAACTGAACTCAGTGTCTGAATGTTACAATCTGTGTACAATCTGTCATGTATCATCACCTAAACTCCACATGTCGTTATTTCATTACTCTGAAATGTGTTTTCACTCATTGTTGTTTTATGACTTAACTCATATTTCACTCCGAGTCAGTCAGACAGCTGTTCTGTTGATTCATTATATAGCTGTGTGACTGACTGTATGTGCGCGTCGTGCGTCAAGGCGCACCGTCTCCTTCCAGCTCTTTACATCTTGTAACCTGGAGATCAGTGAAACTAAACCTCAGTTATAAAAACGTTTACAGAAGCTCACACGTTTGTTTATTCATCTCGGATGAGGTCTGTTGTTGGATGCGCATGACATGGTGAAGGTGTCCAAGGTTCAGCTGCGTAATTACGCATGAGGATTTGCGCGCTGCGGCTGGTTGGTGGATCAGTGTTTTATAGCGGTGATGGAGAACGTGGCATCATCTTGGAAACACGGTTCATATAGTGTCATGAAAAATAATGTGCTCTCTGTGGATCAGTGGAGTCCAGAGGCTCTCTTCAAACATTCTGATTCAAATTCATTTTAATATGAAGTCATGAGACAAGTGTGGCTGATGGGGTTGATTGAGGTGAATCCAGTAAAATGGTGCTTTTACATGTGTGACTGTGGAGATGTATTTCTACCGAATGTGAGTGTATTGGATCTGTGCTGATGCATTTTAGGATTTACTGGTGGAAGTGACAGATATGGATGTGACTCTAGTCAGATAGAATAAGAAGAATACAATGTGTTTCTTTATTCCACACTTAATATTACTATTACAGAAATATCCAGTGATCCCTGGAAGCACCACTGATGATGTGTGTTTGAACATGATGTATTGCACTGGGATTTTTTTCAGTTTTTAATTGTAATATTTTTAATAATTTATGGTTATTTTACAGTTTTGTTCCCCTGTTTTGTGAAATACAAATAATAACTAGAAAGATCACAGAAAAAGAAATATTTACATGTTAACTGTGAAGAAGCCATAACTTTAAATAATGTCCACATAAGACATCTATATGTTTATAAACTGTTATTTGTTCTTTTACAACATGTGACTATGAAATTAAACTGTTTTTACAGAATTTAAATAGACAAAAATATGGAAATATTGCAGATATTTGCCATGGTTTTATTTTTGTTTTCATGCTACAATATTTGACTATTTTTTAAGATGTTTTTTGGCATTCTTTTTGCCAGACTTTCTCAGTTTTTAGGGTATTTTTTACAGTGTTTTCGTTTAACAAAGTGTAACAGATAAACTACAATACGAGGGAGAAGTAAAACAAGCAAAGTACATGAGAGTTAGTTTGTGATGTTGCACATCTCTGCTGACTGAAGACACAAACTGAGGATTTAAATGGAACAATGTGCAGAAATGTGAAGTAAAGCCTTTTGTACTAAGTAACTTTACTGCAGTATCACCTCCATGGACTGTATGAGTCCTGTAATGTACAACAACATGATGCTCCTCATTTAGTCTGTCAGTTACATTATGTGGAGGAGCAGAAACATGTGAAGCTCTGCTCTAAATATTCAGGGACATGAATCAGTGTCCATCTCTGACATCAGTATCTGAGCAGCTTCAACAACATCAGCATCAGACGGCTTCTTCTCCTGTGTTTGTCCTCTTTGGCTGTAGATGCTGTTTTGTTGTGATCATATCAGTGTAGAGATGTGAAGAGAACAAACTGTTTGTGTTTGTTGATGCAGCAAAAGTTCAGTGTTGGTTTGTTTCTGTTTTCAGCCTCGTCGCCCCTCCTCACCCAGGTCAGACGCTCTCACACCTCTTCACTGTCCCTCCTTCATCTCTCTCGCCTCCTTCTCCTCACCCTCCTCTCCTTCCTCCTGCTTCTCCCCCTACATCCCTTCCACCCCGTCTCCCATCTTCTCTCCTCTCGCCTCCCCCTTCTCTTCTCACTCCTCCTCCCCCTCTTACTCACCCTGTCACATCTCCCCTCAGTCTCCCTCCGGCTCCTCCGCCAGGTCTCCAGGCTGCCGTTGGAGGCGGGTTCTGCTCCCAGAGTCCGACCACCACGACAGCCTGATGATCGTGCGGAGCCTCTCTGCAGCTGGAGCTGTGGAGCCCCGACAGGTAAGTGTGGATCGTGGGGCCCCTGCCAAGCCTCGTGCCAAGGCAGCGGGTCCAGATCCAAAGTGGGTCATCAACCTGAGGGCTCTGATGCAGGCGAGGGACAGACGGCGTGGCTTCACTGGAGGTAAGAAGGCTCCAGGTAAGCTGTTTTAAACCAGCTGTAGTTCTCTTTAATGTGATTCATATTGGATGTGATCTGGTCAGATTTTATTTGAATGATCCTGTTGTGATGTCGTCTGATCGATCTATTCCAATTTTATTTGAATGAATTTTATGTAATAGTAAGTAAGAACAAGTAGCATTAGTGTTAGTGATAAGATAAGATAAGATAAGATACGATACGATACGATAAGATAAGATACGATAAGATACGATAAGATAAGTTAAGATACGATAAGATACGATAGGATAGGATAAGATAAGATAAGATAAGATAAGATAAGATAAGATACGATAAGATAAGATAAGATAAGATACGATAAGATAAGATACGATAAGATACGATAGGATAAGATAAGATAAGATACGATTAGATAAGATAAGATAAGATAAGATAAGATAAGATAAGATAGGATAAGATAAGATAAGATAAGATAAGATAAGATAAGATACGATAGGATAAGATAAGATAAGATACGATACGATAAGATAAGATAAGATAAGATAAGATAAGATAAGATACGATAGGATACGATAAGATAAGATAAGATACGATAAGATACGATAAGATAAGATAAGATAAGATAAGATAAGATAAGATAAGATACGATAGGATAAGATAAGATAAGATACGATTAGATAAGATAAGATAAGATAAGATAAGATAAGATAAGATAAGATAGGATAAGATAAGATAAGATAAGATAAGATAAGATACGATAGGATAAGATAAGATAAGATAAGATAAGATACGATACGATAAGATAAGATAAGATAAGATAAGATAAGATAAGATAAGATACGATAGGATAAGATAAGATAAGATAAGATACGATAGGATAAGATAAGATAAGATACGATAAGATAAGATAAGATAAGATAAGATACGATAAGATAAGATACGATAAGATAAGATAAGATAAGATAAGATAAGATAAGATAAGATACGATAAGATATGATAAGATAAGATAGATGTTATTGATCCCTCATGGGGGAAATTACCACAGTGGCCTCCTCACTGCCTGAAGAAAGGCTGGCAGAATCAAAGGTAAAGTATGATTCATCCTCACATGACACATGACTCAATGAGGGGAAGAATCTGCAGCTGTTCAGCTGCAACATAAAAAGGTGAGTTTTATACTTCCTGACTTCGTTCTGGTCACACTTTTTCCCTGATCAGTGATACACTGTAAAAGTTTGGGACAGATTCTGCCGCGTTTTCTCTCTCTCTGCGTGTGTGTGTGTTTGTGTGTGTGTGTTTGTGTGTGTGTTGTTTTCAGAACTGCCATCCGATGACTCCAGGACCTCAGACCAGAACAGACGAGACTGAACTCCAAGCACGTCCATGAAGATGAGGGACCGAGGCCACGACAACAGAAGGACACCGAGAGATGAGCAACAGGAATGATTTTAGGGAGCGTGGAGGAGCAGGATGCCTGGTAATTTAAATGTGCTTTAGTAAGAATGAGCCCACAGGTACTGCATGTAGTAAACAGTCTATAGCTGTGTGTGACAATGTGGTCATTTATGTCAGAATCAAATGAATGTATCTAAATGTGTTTTATCTTCATGACACCAAGCAGACAAACAGAGACGAGGGGAAGGTTCTTAAAAAGAGAAAAGAATGAGCACCAGGAAATGATGCAAACAGATCCAGGACCAGCAGGTTACATGTCTGACAGCCTGAGGTGACTACATGAAACAAACTGGCTCATTACATGCTTTATGTTAATATGAACATGTGCAGTTATATGACTCAAACTGAAAGATTTATCTCTGAGTAAATGAAGGTTTGATCTGTTTTTGTTCTCTTCAGAGCTCAGAAGGATCAGATAAGGAGAAGTAACCAGAGGAGGACCAGTCCCAGATGTAAATCCAGAGATATGGAGGAAGGAGGATTATTACAGAGACACAAAAGGTGAGACAAAGAAGAAATGTGATTCTGTTGTGTTGTAAAGTTCCTGCACCACTCTTAGCTATGCTGCTATAAGTCCAGACTGCTGGGAGACTTCCCATGATGCACCTCTCCTCTTTGTCTCTCCATACATTTATCAGCCACCACTGCCTGTCACTGACTTTGTGTCTTCTCTCTCTCTCTCTGTTGTTTTTTGTTTAGTCTCTGCAGGTTTGCTTGGATCTGGAGCTCCCCGTCTCTGATGTGCAGTGATCGTCCTGATCTCCTCCACAGCGTTCAGCGTCTCCTGTATGTTGTTCGTCTGTTCTCCCTCTTCTGTCCTGTTCTCCCTTCCTTTCCCCTCACCCCAACCGGTCGAGGCAGATGGCTGCCCTCTTTGAGTCTGGTTCTGTCGGAGGTTTTTCTTTGTCCTTCCCGTTAACGGGGAGGTTTTTCCTCCCCACTGTCGCCTAGTGCTTGCTCAAAGAGGGGGTCCAAGGGAAATTTGGATTTGTTGGGTTTCACTGTTCTGTACCTTATGACATGAGGTACCTGGAGCTGACATAGGTAATAAAATGTCATGTACCTGAACTGAATATCAGACTGAGCACACTTCATTTAAACATGTTGGGGACAGGTTCATTCAACAAGTTCATTCTACGATGTTTGATCTGATCAAACTCATCAAGAAGAGACAAACAACAAAACAAGAGGACTGTATGTGTCTGTTCAGGAGGTTGACATCATGAGCCTTTCCTTTGATAGGAGATTTTAGAGAACCATATTTAGTGACTGGGAAATTATGTTAGCCTGAAACAATATATTTAAAACTGAAAAACATCTGTGGCCTTGTTCTGAAACTGTACAGCTTTTCAATCCAGAACTGGTTATTTGTAATCTGTGATAAATACACAGGAGAGTGTTTTCATGAATACACCAATGCTGCAGATTATTAAGACAGATCTCATGGTCAGTGTTTTCTCTTAGATTATAACATCCACACCAGATAATGAAATAATAACATGGAAACAATAAAGTTACAAAAACAATCAAAGAAATATAAAGTAAAAGGTAAAATAGAGAAGATGTATCACCTATGGCTACATGTCACTCTGGGAGAATCCCTGTTTTGCTGAAGTCCAGCGGTTCAACAGGTGCAGCAGCTTCTGACCTCTGAGGTCTGAGATCCTCCAATCTGGATTGTAAATAATCCCAGTTCTGATCCACTTTAAGGTGTGGACATGGTGTTCTGTATGTTACCCAAAATGGAGCTACGCGTTAGTTCATACAGGCACGGAGTCAGGCTAGTCACAAGGTCTATGCTGTCCAATCGTTCTCATGGTCAGTCCACTCCTCCCTATTAGCATGCCTTATAACTGAGGCAGCGTTCATTCATTCGGTCTGCTCTGTGCTCGCCAC
Organism: Dascyllus trimaculatus; assembly: GCA_024666655.1. NCBI lineage: Eukaryota > Metazoa > Chordata > Actinopteri > Pomacentridae > Dascyllus > Dascyllus trimaculatus. Next base: position 38,067 of record JAMOIN010001053.1, read on the forward strand.
ATCGCTGCCGCATCGGCCTTCATGATCTTCAGCTTTCTCCTCCTCCTCCTCCTCCCCAGCCTCCTCTTTGTTATAGGAAAGATCTGTGCTTGTATAGATCTGCTGCCTATTCAGACGGTTCCATTCTGTATTCTTTTAAACATTGTTAGTATCAGGCTCTGCCAGAGGGGGTTTGTGATGTCATGGACTGTCTGTGTCCTGCTTGTGCAGATCGTTCCAGAGCATCACTCCAGCAGAGTCACTGCCAAACATAACATGCATGTCAGGCCAAACTAAATGGTTAAACTCTGACCAAGTGTCCTGTCTGAACTGAACATACGCAGCTGAATTACAGCTGCTTTCATCTCTGAAGGACAAAGATGAAGCACGAGCAGGTCAGTCATGAGGAATTATGGACCCCAAATGTTCCAGATTAGGTCCTTAATTCACAACCACATGAGCCCCTGCATGGCTGCCTCTGGGCCCTGGACTCATCTGTGACCTCTTACCTGGGTAACAATCAACATTCATTTCGATACAACAGCTACTACTAGTGTTAGATTTTACCATTGTTTAATTTACATGTTTGTGATTTTCAGAGTTTCAATTGGTGTGTGGTTACATTTTGTATTTTTATTTTATTTTTTTTTACCGTGGCTACAGTGCTGAATAGAATCATAGGGTAGTTCTCGTTATCCTCAATTAAAGATGAACAATAGGCAGTTCTTCTCCTATGAATCGTTTTTTTATATGTGAGAAAACTGTCTTTCCAGGCTAGATGAATTTTTTCTGAATTTGTCGAGCACCATTGCCTTTCCAGTCTTCTGAATTCTGTTTCAGTTCAGTTGTTCACTATACCACGGAGCTATTTTATTATCATTTATTGCCTTCTTTTTCAAAGGGGCAACAGTGTCATTGATGTACACAGTAAAGCTGCAGTCCCATCAACCAGATCATCCACCAGTAGAGGAGCTGCTCTCTATTGTGTTGCCATGTTGGACTTTCTTTACCGTGTCAGAACAAAGCATTTCACTAGGGCTGGTCCCGAACATTCGAATATCCGAATATTTATTTGTTGCGGTGGTACTCGGATAATAATTTTGATATTCAAATAGTCGTAATTAAGTAAAGAAATATTGGTTGACATTGTCAGTTATTGGCTGCAAGAAGTATGAAATTATCGATGATTGTATCGGTTAAAACTGGCATTATTGTGCATCCCTACTAATTACATGATTATTACTACTAGTATTACTATTATTATTTTTATCCATAATAATGAATAGTGTGTGATGATGATTATTTTTTATGTTATTTTAAAAATATGTATATTAAAGATTTAGGATGTACCGGTATTTGAATGTTTCGGTACATACTGTATTTACACATCAATGGAAATTCATTCTTTTACAAAATTCACATCAGAAAATATATATATTATTATATTTTAAAGAAAGCATATCAAGGATTAAGGACAAATTTTAATGTCATAGTACATATACACATAAATGGTGATTTTTTTATTTGCAAAATTCAGATATCTTATTTATCTTAATTTTAATCTCATTTATTGTTATTATTATTATTATTATTATTATTATTATTATTATCATTATTATTACCTCTGCCAAGGAGGTTATGTTTTTGCCGGCGTTGGTTTGTTTATTTATATATGTGGTGTGTACACTGACACAAAAGAGAGAAGTGGCTGGTTGGAGTCTGCACGTTTATTTGTTGTACTGGACAGTGCTCAGCGATGTTGCTATATTCACACATATTCCGATACTGCTGCATACATCGGCACACATACGGGTCTTTCACACTATGGTGCATTCAGGGACAATAGG